>JAUPFV010000002.1:212609753-212760051 GCA_036936605.1 Limnanthes douglasii subsp. nivea
GGTTTCAATTTATTTTATCCTAATATTTTTATATGTTTTTAGCTTCTTTAACAAACTTATAAGGAGGATTAAGAGCTCTATATCAAATGTCTGGTTCTCTGTAATCATTGATGGTGAAGATAGGGGATTCAATCACTCAACTAAAAGAGTAAGGAATGGAGATCCACTGTCTCCTAGCCTTTTTATTCTGGAAAACAAGTCCTAATTAGAGGATTAAATCATCTAATGGAAGAAAACAACACTATGAGGTATAAACATCTAGTACATTATATGTAACTTGCCTGGATTTTGCAAATGATATGGTAATCTTCTCGAATGTTGCATCCTCAAGCTTAAGCAAACTGATCACTCTCCTAGAAAATTATCAAGACATCTTAGCTCATGATTAACAAAGATAAAACAATTATTATATCTTACAACAAAATAGCATCAAACAAAATTCAAAACATCAATCATACAATTAGATTCAAGTGAGGTAGTCCTCTTATAAAATATCTTGGAATAAACATACATCCGAGAAATAGTGATAACCTATGTGAAGACTTAGTTACTGAGATTTGAAAGAAAATTCAAGATTTTGACAATCTTCTTTTATCCTTTGGAGGTACACTAACTCTGATTCAATCAATCTTACTAGCATATTCAAACTACCACCTCTAGAGTGAAATTATTCATAAATTTGTCACAAACAGAATTAAAACAATCCTCAATAAATTTTTATGAGGCTGAAATACTCAATAAAGAGCTATTTCATAGTCTTAATAGAGTAATCTATGCTTGCTTTATAAAAAAGGCGGCCTAAATATTAGAAAACTTGAATATATTCAGCTAACCTACTCTTGTAAGTTGAGGTAAAAATTCAGAGAAAAAAAAAACTTATGGTCTACATACATTCATAGTTGTTACTACTATGCTCAGCATCCTATGCAAGTTCAAATTAGAACCAAAAAGTTTAAGGTATGGAAAAGACTTATGGACATCAGGTCTTCAGCCGAGCTTTATATATGTTGGAGGCTCAGAAAGGGTGATATAAAGTTCTGGCCGGACATATGGTGCTACAAACACCCTTTCATCTCTCTTAACTCTGGTGACTCTAACTTTTGATATATCCAAGATCAAATCAAAAACTTATGGTCAAATGGCTCATGGAACTTCAATAATATACATAATCTAGTTCTAAAATCAGATACTGAAAGAATAGTACTCGTGTCTGATGAGTTTGGATATTACAGACAAAACCCACTAGCTAATCCGGACAAGGGTAATTTGGACAATATCACACCACTATAAAATCCGAACAGGACAAATGTGAACATTTTTTGACTAAGCTATTTGCTAATCTGTTTAAAAACTAACGGGTCCTTAAACTTGACCTGATTTCTCAACTTGACCCGGTAAGCCCATGGGTTATTAATTAAAAGTATAAATACCCTAACCACTCTCATTAATGAGGGTGATCAACATTTAATACAAGTAGGCTGCTTAATTATCTCATTACTCCTTACAATAAATACAAAATACCCCAAACTCATCAAAACACTTTATCAAACTACCCTAGCCTAAAATAAACCAAACTAGTATCTATCAAAGAATCTGAGAGACTCTATCCAATAGACTCTCACCCCACAAGATGATTTCAATAAAAAAACCTAAATGCGAGAAAAAACAAAAAAAAACTAAACCAACTGACCGAACCGAACAAAAATAGATCAATTCCACCGGTTTAAAAAAATCGATTTCGGTATTCATGGTTTCGGTTTGTATTATATTGAGCTTTTGTAGTAACTAGGGCTGTTATCGGTCCGGTTCGGTCCGAGTTTTGAAGGAACCGCACCGGACCAGACCGCTAAGCTTATCGGTTCGGACCGGACCAGACCGCTAAGCTTTCGGTTTTAATTTTTGGAACCGGACCGAACCGCTAAGCTTTCGGTTCGGTTCGATCTGGTCCGGTCCGATTCGGTTTGGTTCCGGTTTCGGTTCCGGTTCGGTCCGAGTTCGGTTCGGTCCGGTCCCGTTTCGGTCCCGTTTCGGTCCGGTTTCGGTCCGGTTTCGGTCCGGTTTCGGTCCGGTTCAGTCCACTTAAAAAAATAAAACCAATTAAAATTTGATTTTTAATTTTTTTATTGAAATAAAACCAATTAAAATTGATTATTAAAAAATTGGTAATTAACTATTAATTTTGGTGCCATAATTTATAAAAGAATATATAATAATAATAAATAATCCATTCTAATAGTTTTATTGGTCAAATTTCTTATCGGTTCTACCAGTTTATGGGTTTCACCGGTTCGCTCTCTTATCGATTTTATCGGTTCGATTCCATATCAGTTCTATCGGTTTATCGGTTCGGTTCCTAACCAATTTTTTGTTTCGATTTTTTATCGATTTTCGGTTTTTAGAATGGAACCGCAAACCGGACCATTAAAATTCAATCTAGTTTTCGGTCCGATCCTTACGAATTGGGTACTGAGTCTCGCTTACAGAAAACCGTTAACAGCCTAGTAGTAACTAGACCAAAGTTTTTCCGAGTGTTAAGAAGAAAAGACTTGACATCTTAAACGCTCATTTGGGCGCTGGTGGACCCCACCACATGGTTACATATATATTTTTTAGAAATAGTGCGTGAATTCGGTAATTTCTGCATCCATGCCAATTCTAGGGTTCATGGTATAGTTTTTTTGGCTGCATCCATGCCTATTTAGTGTTCATGGTTGCATTTTAAATATACGCATACAGTTTAAATATTTGTAAGTAATTTATCAAACAATTAAAGTCTTTTATAACTTAAAAAATCTTTGCTACTTTAAAAATAATGTAATCATAAACACGAAGAAAAGAAAGTAAAGCAAAGAAAATTCATAATTTCATTTTATTATTATATCACTGTCTTAAATTATGAAAATAAATTTAATTATTATTTTGTTATTACAAATCTAAAAGAACTAATAATTGGTTATAGTTTTTCTATTTTGATTTTTTTAAATTTAAATTCAAAATAATCTACAGTAATAATTTGAATCGCACTAAATGGCATGCACCGAACTGCACCGAATCGTACCGATATCGAAACCGAGAAACCGACCGAAACCGAAAAAATCGAAATTAAAAAAAAACGATTTGTTTTCAATAAATCGGTTTAATAATTTAAACCCAAAATATTTCGGTTCGGTTTGAATATTAATAAAAAAATGATTAAAGCGAACGTATCTCACCCTACAAAGGCCATGTGGGACAATATTAGAGCAAATGGAGTAAATCAAATCTTTTTAACTTGATTTGGAAAAATATTACTCTAAAGAAGTGTTTTCCCTTCTTTGGAGGTTGCTAAATAACTATACCTCAGTAGACTTAGTTCTTCAACACATGAATATCACTATGGTATCAAAATGTCAATATTGCAATAACTATAAAACTGTAACTCACATTTTTTTCAATGCACACCTTCATGTGAAGTTTTTAAATATCTTGGTTGTATTTTCAAACTAGATATTGCCATTCATATGTCAGTCAACCACATCATTAGAGCTTGGATTTGGTATTTCCCTAATGTTGTACACATTCGTACCATTCTTCCTCTAGTGATCTGCTGGTCTTTGTGGCAACACAGAAACAAAGCCAAACATCAACAAATATAGATCACATCAACAATTATTATTCAACATATTCTAAATACAAAGATTGATATGGCCAAATTGTTTTAAAGAAATCATTGAGAAAAAAATTCGGATAAGGTTATTATATTGGACTACTACAACCACATCAACAAGCCAAGGAAGTTATCTGTCCTATACTGATTTTCTCCTACTCACTCAAGATATAAACTAAATATTGATGGTTCATGTTCCACAAATGGTGAATCAAGTGAATGAGTCATCATAAGGAACAGTAAGGGTGATATAATCTTTGTTATTGGCAGACTGTCTGGTAAACAACCTCCAATTATAGCTAAGAGCATAGCTGTCCTCGATGGCCGGATACTTTATTCTAAACTAAAAATCTACAACTTAGATATTGAAACTGACTCTAATACTCTTATAGCTACGATTCTAAATCAAAATATTCTTTGGTTTTTATCTTCGCTAATAGAATGTTGCATGAAATTGATAGGTCCAAAATGAATATCACTCATACATTTACATAGAGAAACTTATCAGCAAAGTGACTGGCTTAGTGGACTCTCAAATATAAATATAAACTTGATTAATCTTTTGTTACATTTGCAACAATATTTGAGTTATTATTATGACGTGATTTTCCCAGTTTGAAATGGTAGGTTTTGTTTGACTTTAATTTTGCACATGTGAAATCATAGCACTATGATTTCCGAACCATGGTCATATTTCATTACTTTAACAAAAGGAAAATATTTGTTTTCTACTAACTATGATTTTCAAATGTGGTGGCATTTCATTACTTTTACAAGATCCAATATAGATTCAAACTAAAACAATAACAGGTACGAGCCAAAAGAATAATTTGTCCAAGCCGAATCTATCTAAATGTGTAATAGGTTTTGGAGATGTTCTGAGTTTTGATTAATATACAGGAGATTTATCAGATATTATTAGTCGTTTAATTGAAAAAAAGATTACATTATACATTAGTTGGAAAGAGTTTTCTTGAATATTATTTTAGCTAAGATTCATATGTAAGAAAATAATATACCATATATATATATATTTAAAAAAGTTAAGATCTAAATGTTTAGTGAATTTTCATGAGCTCTCAGATATAGATTTATTCAATTTGGATTATCGAACTGGGTTAACAAAATAAATCATTTAACTTTGTAATTTATTTATGTTAATAATTCAATAAATATCAAGAAGAGCAATAGACCAAGTTAATAAATTGGTATTACATAGAGATATATGAAGTGTAAAAAAATGGCATAAACTATGTTTTAAGATTATGTAGTCATGAGAGAGTAATACCTTAAACTCGGTTCCAATGGATGTTAAAAGGGGTTTTAAAGAAAAATAAAAAAGTATAAGGAGATCAAATTCTGGATATGAAGTGAATTATTGGTTTTGTAGAAAGAAAGTTATTTTTAAAAGATTTACCCTTAAAATGATAGAAATATAAAGATAGTTAAGGTTCAGGAGAGGCTAATATGATTGTATCATATTTGATTTACTCCAAGGAATTAAGTTTGAACAATTCACAAACAAAATGCATTTGGGTCATAAATTAATGTTGTACTTCACGCATGATATCTAGAAAAGACTAGTTCGTAAAATGGATTACTAATATCGATACAACAATTATGTTCAGAGATGAGAGCGTAGTTAAATCTAATGGTCAAGAAAGCTTAGACAAATCGGGCTAAAAATATAAAAGAGGAGTTGCTGTGATTACATTCCATAAAAATAATATCACAACTATTAGTGAAACCTTGATGAATCGTCTTTATCAACCGAAGAATAAAACTTATATTTTAGAAAATTATAATATACAAGATAATAGAATATTCAACCTCCTTATGACATAACAGGTACGTCATATGAGCTTAAACAATTTGAAAGTATTAATTAAAATTGGTTTTATTGAGAATAAGGAAATTAAAAATTTAAATTTCGGTGAACATTTTATTTTGAGAAAATTAAAGAAGCTAAGATTTAATATTGAAAACACAAAATATGAGATGGTCTACACTTACATATTATTTTATGAAAATCTCGATCAGTAACTTTTCCTTTGTTATAAAATCAATAATTCTTATCCATCATAGATGATAAGACCATAAAAGTTTGGTTAGTATTCTAAAGAACTAAGGATTAAACAAAAAAAACAGATTATGTGATTTAAAAGAAGTGATTGAGAATCAGATGCATAATAGATTAAAGGATAAAAGTCTTGAAGACTCATAATGGTGTAGAATTTGGTAATTCAATATTCGATTAATTATGTTCTAATAATAGTATTTAAATATACAAAATTTGTTTGCATACTCACACAAAATATTAGAATGGCCCAGAGGGTGAATTAGGAGCACATTTGAAACTTATATTTATCAAAGAGAACTTTAAATGTATAAATACAGAAAAATATCATACTTTAGTGTTGTAGAAAGCAATATATATATATATATATATATATATATATACAATGCTTGGAAGTAGATTTGTTCTATCTTATGTTATAGGTATTATCAACATGTTTATGAGTAAACATGGAAGCATTCATTGAAAAACATCAATGGATTCTCAAATACATAAAAGGGTCACTAAAGGAAGTTTAATATTCACCAAACATAAATATTTCATTCTCCAAGGCTACTGCAATTCATAATTTGTTGGGGATCGAAGATGATCCATCAATGGGTATGTTTTTACACTTGAAAGAAACACAATCAGCAGGAAATCTAATCTACAACACGTTGTAGCTTTAGCATATACTGAATCAAAATCTATAACATGAATATAAGCAATAAAATAAGTTATGTAGCTTAAAGAGCTAATTTCGTACATCAGATTCAAGCATGAAGAAAGTCAGCTCTTGTGTAATACTCAACCATCAAATTGTGTATCTAAAAATAATACTTATGGGAAAATGAGAATTTAAGTGTTAAATTCAAATTTTAAAGATATATTATTGAAAAAACTTGAAATAAATATTTTAATAGTTCATACCTCAAAGAATGCGACAGATATATAAATAAAATGCATTGTGGTTGCTAAGCTTGGTGTGGCTTTGGAGATTCTGAGTTTTCTGGTTTCGAATGAATCAACCACTTTGGTTTACCAGTTTATGGAGATCTAAGTGTTTGTGTTTTCTTTTGTGGAAAGCTGGAGATATATAATTGCAAATGAGAAGCTGAAATGAAGGTTATTGTTAATGACGGTGTAATTTCAGATAAAGTTAAAAGTGTAATAGTGTTATAATTTATTATTGGTTCACTGGCCGACGATGTAATAAATATTGGACCAAGTTGTAATATGGTTTAGGTTTTAAATAGAAAAAAGAGAAAATACTGCAAATTTGAGAAGCGGAGGATTTAGACATGATACTGAAATTAAGGTTTGGTTGGCATAGTAAGTGAAATGTATGAGTTTCTATTATAAAGCCCTCAATAAAAACTCATTTACTTAATTTTTTGTTTCTTTTAATTTCCACAAATCCGAACTCTAATTATATAATCTACAATATTTTGTAATGGACTATATGCCAGTAGGGACCATCAGCCTTATTGAGCTTTTAGAGCCTAATTGTTAGATTAAATGTCTTGTCTTCTATATACACTTTAACCCAACCAATAATCTACATGTTACTTATAACATCATAAGACTAAATAATATTATAAATATATTTAGTAATAATATAATTATTATTATTTGTTGGTTATATCTTCCATTTGATTACTTTAATTGGACTTACCATAATATGTCTGAATACCGTAAATTATACAAGATGAGACATTCCAATTTAGGATTTCCTTACAATCTCCCACTTCAATTATTCATGTGTACTAAATTGTATCCATCTAAATGTGCATTTATATAAAGTTATTTCTACAAATAATTAATAAATGTCAATCAATATCAGTTGAAAACTAACATCGAACCAAAAAGATGCACCATGACTCATTTTGGGTAATGTGTATTAGTATGCTCCACCTTTATTTGGTCGTTCTAAATTCACTCGTTTAAGGATTGGAACTTGATGTTTATATGCTTAGACTTGTTGGTGTTAGTGTTCCCGTTAGAGTACATGACAACTAATGTTGTCACAATAAATTAGGAGAGGTCTTTCAATTATGTCCACTATATGCAATACCATGATAAAATTTCTTAAGCAATGTACTTGAGTTGATGTACTAAAACATGCCATATACTCTGCTTCTATTGTCGAAGACGTGATGAGAGTTTGTTTTGCACTCTTCTAAGATATAGCTTCTCCACCAGAATGAACACATAACAGATGTAGAATTTCTAGTGTCCATACACCTTGCAAAATCTGAATACGAATAAACTTCAATATCTAGGTCATTCGTTCTGCTATATGTAAGTCTGAAACTTTTGGTATTATTCAAGTACCGGAGCACCATCTCAGCTGCATTCCAATGGGGAACTCCGGGATTACTAATATACCTTCTCAACATTCCAACTACGAATGTTATGTATGGTTTAGTACATACCTGAACATACATTAAACTACCAACAAATGAAGCATACAGTATTTTTTGTATGAAGTGAACCTCTGATTAGGTTTTAGGGAACGAATGTAGTGAAAAAAATTCTCGTTTTGCTACAGGGGTATCCAACGGTTTGCTTTTATCCAATCCATACCGACATAACATGTTTTCAATATAAGCTTCCTATTAGAGATCCATGATTCCTCTAGGGAGGACTTTTAATATATAGATCCCTAATATATATAAAGCTTACACATGGTCTTTCATATCAAATATATGTCATATAAATTCCTTGATGACATGTAGCAAACCTATTTCATAAGTGGATAAGAGTATATCATCTACATAGAGCACTAAACATATTATTTTACTTCCACTGGTCTTGTTGTATACACAATGTTCGAGTGGATTTACCTCAAAACTGAGTAAGGTAAAAATATTTAAGAATTTGTGGTATTGTCGATGAGACACTTGTTTGATCCCATAAATGGATTTTATTTTATTTTACGAACCATCAATTTTGGATCTCTGATCATAAAGTGTTCAGGTTGCTTTATGTAAAATATATATTCCTTATCCTCATTGAGAAACATGGTTTTAACATCCATTTGGTGTAGCTCTAAGTCAAAATGAGTAACAATGGTCATGGTTATTCATAATGAGTCCTTTCATGATACTGGAGAAAAAGTCTATATATAATAAATGTCTTCAGTCAAATTGTACCCTTTTGCTACAAGGCGAGCTATGTAAATTTCCACTTTCCCTGAAGCATCACATTTGGCTTTAAACAATTATTTGCATCATATTGCTTTCATACCTTCAAGTAGAGGGGTAAGATCCTGCATTGATTATTAATTTGCATTTATTGCTTCAATCCAGAGTTAAGAGTTTGAATTCTTCATGTCATCCTAAAAGGTGACTAAGTTCTCTTCTAGAATGTCTGAATTGCCTTCATGTTCACTGATAAATGCTCCTTCATTTTCCTCTCTTGACTTGACCTACGCAATATCGGCTCATTAACTTGTTTAATTTCTTAAGGCTGCTGAATTTTTTTTATCAGAATAACTATCAATATTCTTTACCCGAGTTGGATGCGCAATTAGTCAGAGGAACTATAATTTATCTCCTTAGCATACTTTTGATAATCGGTAAGCTAACTGTAGTTGGCATATCAATATCGTAGACTGCATGAATTGGTTCTTATTCTTCCCTAAAACTGATATTGTTATATGAATGTATCCCCTCAAATTATGTACCTTAAAAAATATTTTAGTTGTTGTCTCCAATATAGATAGTTTAGTGGGATCGTAAAAACATTAATTGGTGGAGTGGTATGGGTACCCTATAAATTACAACTAACTATCTTGGAGTCCATCTTTTTCTCACTAGGCATATAAGGTTTTGCTTCTGCTGGATACCATAAACATGAAGATGCTAAATGTTGGTCTTACACCCTCTAGATAGTTCAAAAGTTTTTTTTAGCTATTATTAAATAAGGTATCATATTTAGGATATGTATTGCATACTTAAGAGCTTTTCTTTATAATGAATATGGTATACTTTCATGAGTTATATTGTTCTTAACGATGTTCATTTATGTGTGCTTTCTTCTCTGAGATACACCAATCATAGTGGGTGAACCTGGCATAGTGTATTGAGGGATAATCTCACACTCCTGCAGTTAGAGATAAAATGGCCCAAGATATTTTTCTCTGAATTGTCATATCTGCCATAGTATTCACCACCACGGCTAGAATAGACAACCTTGATATGTTTGCTTTATTATAATTTAACTTCGACCTTAAAGGATTTAAACATGTCAATGGCCTTTGATTTCTCATAAGTAAATATATGTAGTCATGCCTTGAAAATAAGTGTATAAAAGAATGAAGTCTATATGACCATTCTGTTATATCATAGCGAATGAATCACACACACACACACACACACACACACACACACACACACACACACACACACACACACACACACATATATATATATATATATGGATGAACTCCAATACATATTTAATATGAGATAATTTCAATATTCAATGATTGGTTTGTTTTCTGCTCTGCACATTTTAAAAAGTAAGTGTAATCAAATGGACTTGAAAGACCTTTAACAACAAGTTTTTTATTCTCGTTTTACAGATGTGACCTAACCATATGTGTCATAGAGAAGTTTTTATAAGTTACTTTATGTGTTACATTCATTGTATTATGGTAATCACTAAAAACTAATCTATACATATTATCATTACAATCAATCACTCCATAGCCAACTAAATTTAGAACATAAACAAATCTAAAGTTTTTCATTACCAAAAGAACAAAAGTAACTGCATTTGTCCACCAAATTAAAAACAAGTAAGTTCCTCTTATTAGAAGGAAAGTACAAAACACCATTTAAAATCAAAACATGTCTGAAACTTAAATAAAAATTAAATTAAAATATGGCCAAAACTGGGCACGCAACTTCATCGGTAGTATATAACTGAATCTCCCCATTACTGAAAGACCTTCTTTGTCTTGAGCCCTGTAAAAAATTCATACAAGAGTGATTTCTACTGTATCAACCCATCATGTGTCCTTTGAAACTAAAATTAAATTAACCTCTGAAGTTATAACATAATCGAGTTTACTTTTCTTGGTCATATATGTCTTATACTTGGGGAAATCCATCTTACATTATTGTGCTCTTATGGTGGAAACATAAAAACTTATTTTCATTTTCCTTCTTTGAGCCCCTTCCTCTTTATTGGTACCTTGAACCATAGTTTATGCAACTCTTATGGATTAGTCTTTCCTGTTGTTTTGAGGATTACTTTTCCTGACATCGACCATATTGGCCTTAAAAGAATCGTGCTCCTCCTCATTGATCGATTTTTGTTATAAGAGTAGTCATATCCCACGTTTTCTCAAGGAAATCATAGTTCATCTCGATGACTCTGAAATTAACAGGTAAGGAAAAGTAAATGTAGGCCATTAGAATAGTCTCTAGGAGCCTAACTTATATGGCCTAGTTTCCCATGAACATGAGTCATCTCATAGATGTGCACCCTAACCTTACCATATCATTTTCACTTTATATAAGAGACTCTTCCAGTCAAATATTTTATTTCTACTTGAAGGGACTTAATAAAACTCTTGTCAAGGTGAGTAAGCATGTCTTTTGCCAATAATATCTCAATGGTCTGAAGAATAAAGAACACTTGTGGAACTCTACTCTGTAAGAGATACCTAGTGAGTCTTTTAGAATAATTTAATTGCACAAAGTTCGCCCTTTCCTCGGGTTTACTATTTTTTATAATACCAGGAGACACGTCTTCTCTAAGGCAACAATAAATATGATGAAGCGCTAAGGAGATTTATTTTCCTTCTTCCACTTCTTAAGTTTTCCTCTCACCAATTTGGGGACCTTAAATGAGTTATCATATTAAAGATTATAATAGGGCATTCATATGTACCATACTCTTCATAATCAGTAGCGAAGATGATGGTACCAACACATTATACATTACCTCTAGATTCAGTAATTTAAGGTTAGGCAATGTAGGTTCTAGGCCATATCGCAAAATTAGTCAAACCTTTCCTAGGGTCGTACTTGATTGATTTATGGTTAGTTAAATAACCTTTCAACATTGAAGAACTAGTGATGTAGAGTATGGTACTTGACCGATTTATGGGAAATATGCGTAGTAGTCTTTTGTAGGGGGCGACCTAAACTCACAACAACCATTCTCTAAGTTGTGACACCCCAAACTCATTTTCTTTCATGACTTGCTTGACATAACTCATTCATATGGAATACTAAGTCCGTCATATGAATGTTCGCATTGTAATACATAACAAGGCAGTAGAATATATGTCTTACTTGATAAGACCTAAACTTGTAGTACCACAATACACTTTTCGAGTCTAAAGTAGTTCAATAATGTGATATGTTTTATCTAGTGCTTCGACATCTGAAAGAAGATGAATTCTAATGAAACTTCATATATCAGAAACAAAATAATCTTTAGGCACACAAGTCATCGCTTCGTACATCCCAAATTCTTAATGCCAACAACAATGTATAATTACCTCCCATAATGTGATCATACATTCATAACACTAGATTAATCTTAATATGCATATAGTGAGGTCACATACCTGTTAATCCTTAAACATATAGCATAATACCCAAACTGGAAAACATTTTGAATAATTAGCTAGCCTAAACGTGCAAACATAATAAATAATGCATTAGAAATATGTAGTCTAACCATACATACATACATACATACATACATAACTTAACTATACTAAATATTCGACAAACTTGTAATATAAATACATATTATATCACAAATCTCATAATTAGATGGCTTCATCTTTGCATGGGGTATGCATATCAACCTCACTCAAAAGTGTCACACACAAACAATCTAGAAAACTACAAACTTTTCATACCTGCAGTACATCTTCTCCACGACCACATCTGGGGTGGTCACAGCGGAGTACAGTTCATTGTGATGACTATGATGTTCATCCTCGTGAATTGCGTATGTAGTGAGTTTACCATGGTGACCAGCCTCATGGTTACGACAAACTTGTTGATTTCGGAAAACCCAAAACCCCCAACTCTCCCGAATCAGAGTTATCTCTGGAATGTTTTTCGAAATCTGTTATGACATAAACATGCAATAACAAACAAATATTTATGTGCCCGCGATAATACCAATCAAGCCATAAACATGTGATTATATGTTTTCCTAACACCTACTCATGCAAATTTCTCTAAATATAAATCATAATCATAAAATTAAAAACCAAATGATTTTTCTGCTAACTGAGTCCATTAAAAAAGTAATAATTGAATTTCTTAAAACTAAATTTCACAATTTTTATACCTACATGAAGAGGAATCAAAGTCGGCTATGACACCACTTGTTAGTACATACTTTTTAATTGAGGGTATTCATACCCATTGGTTTCAATCAAGGAATTCTAACTCATCTATGGTAGAAATAATACGAATAAAAATAGTAAAACTATGATTTGACATTGGTCCCCTCTCATGAAGTTAGATCTCATATGCAAGAAGTAATTGATTCTTGTTGAGAGAATAATATGGTTTGTAGTTATTTAACTTGCTTTAGATATAGAAATACACAGTCCTTGTATGAGTAAAATTGATACCGAATAAGAACCTGTAGAAAAATGTTAGAGATAAAAGTGATCAAATAGTTCATATTTGAGAAGCAACAGACTTAGAATTGATACTGATAGTATCGTGTATGGTTGAATATTATAGTAAGTGTAATGTATTAGTTACTATCATAAATCCTTTAGTAAAAACCCATTTACTCAATTACCCGTTTCCTTTTTTTCGAGTATTCAATCTCTAATTATCCAATCTAGAGTAGTTTGTGATGTACTTTTCGCCAATAATGACCATAACCCTTATTAGACCTTAGAGTTTAATACTTAATTGGTATACTAAATGACTATCTCTCTCTAGATACACTTTAGTCTAACCAGTATCGACACATTATTTATAACACTATAAGACTAAATAATAATACTATTTGTTGGTCTAATATTTCAATTGATTACTCTGATTGGACTTACCAGAACATGGTTGAATATCCTAAATTACACATAATGAGACATTCCAATTTAATATTTTCTTACACGTGTGTTATTGGCTTTGATGACTGAGTATGATATGAAGTAGAGATGTTAGATGTTAATAATATATTTCTACATGACATTCTTTTAGTGAAGATCTATATGATACAACCTCATGGTGATGTTGTTGAATGAATAAAAGACGACAAGTGCTTCTTGAAGAGGTCATTATATGGACTCTAATAATGACCTAAAGTGTAGTATCAAAGGTTTGATGAGCTCACGATCAAAATTACTTTTAAATAAGTTATTTTGATAGTTGTGTATATTTTGTATGATTAAGTGGAGAATTTGGCATATTCTTTCCGTTATATGTTGTTTTATTAAAATATTCATCTACTTTCTTTTCTCCATCTTGTTTAATTTATTTAATTAAAATCTTCATATTCTTTAATCTATCTAATTAAAATTTCTATCTTCTTTTATGTTCTTTCTTTTCTCCCTCTTTTTAAATTTATTTAATTAAAATCTCTCCTAGATAAACAACGATTCATTAACTTTTATATCGAATCAGTAATGTAGAACAATTGAAGAAGATAAAATTAAATAAAAAAATCAATTTTGAGAGAGAAAGATTAAACCAAATAAAATCAAAACAAATTATTACAAAAAAAAACACTCAACCGAGTTTTATCTGCGGTTCCGATCTTAGGAGATTGTTAAGAGATTGAGAGGTATATGCGGACTACATTTTCCAATTTATTTATTTTAACTTAAAATTTACTTCCAATTGATAAATATTTTAACTTCAAATTTACTTTAACAACCGTTATTATCCAGGATTTTCATTCAAAAATTTCCTTAAAATAGCACCATTATTCACGATTTTAATTTAGAATTTTCCTTCAAAAGATTCATTTTTTTTATATTTTTTAAATTAAAATTTTCATTAAAAATAATCATTATTTCAAAATAAATTAATTCAAATTTTCCTTAAAATTACCTATTATCCCAAAATAAACTATATATATAAACTAATATTTTATGGTAAGAGTGCAAGTATTTTTTTAGAGACGTACATAAAGCCCCTCCGAGCCTCTATGTACGTCTCTCACTGGATACGAGATATATAAGAGTGCAAGTATTTTTGAGTCCGTTATCGAGATCGCATTGCAATCCTAATTTGAAGCCAATTTTTTATTTTAGCCATACAATTCAAAAAGTTTCATTAAACTAGAATTGTCTGAATCTTTTGATTTGTTATAGACTGTTCACATGATTTTTACGTGTACACCTTCAATGGTTCTTGTACAGTCTGATTTCTTACTTTCCATCTTCAAACGAAATGGTGAAGCAGTGAGCCCTAGTTTGTTCCTAAAAAGAAAAGTTGACTATGATAGAGGATTTTTATATATAAGTATGGGATTTGGTCGTGATACGGAGTATACCGGTGATCCAAAAAACATATGATTACTAAATCCTTGAAAGAGTGTAGATCAATTTTTATATGCTTTGTCGTTTCGTGAAAACCCTGATTGGTGGCAGTGGGCTTGCACCAAGGTTATCACACCAAATAAATGGTGTCTAAGAGACTGGAAATTTTATCCCAGTTGGTACAGAGTGGAGCCAAATGAATTACGTCGATAGATTGACAAGAGCGCGATACTCAGACTCTGTACTTGACCGAGCAACCACATTTTGCTTCTTTGAATACCAAAAGATCAAATTCTTGCCAAATAATACACAATAGCCTACAACCGAACAAGGTCATCTAAGAAGGATGCCCAACTAGCGTCTATAAACTCGGTCAAATGCAAGTCAGAGTTATGTTTAATGTGAAGTCCTAAATTTTCGCATCAGGTAAGTACTTCAGAGCTATATTTACTCTTTGTAGGTGAATACTTGTGGGACATTGGTGAAACTAGCTCAGCTTGTTGAAACATAATCAATGTCAGCACGAGTGTGTAAAAGATATTCTAGAGAGCCACATATGCTTATTTATTATGTTGGTTTCACGACTCGTTTTCCATCTATCACAGAAAGTGGAAGACGGACTCGCATCGAGGTGGAGCAAGGACTAGCAGTGGACATGCCTTTGCACATAAGTAAGTCTTTAACATATTTAGTTTGAGTGATATACATTCCAGTAGAGTTACGATGGACTTCCATGCCTAAAAACATGTGAAGACTGCCCATGTTCTTTAGGTCAGATTGAGTAGTTTAGCTTTTGTATAAATCTATGAAAATAGGCATATTGATTACTCGTAATGATTATGTTGTTAACATAGACTAATAATATAATAATAACCTGTTCAAACACATAAAAGAACATAGATACATCAACCTTATAATTGTGAAATCCCCATATGAGTAAGGTGTCCTTTAGTTTGGAATAGCATGCCTTAGGATCCTATTTGAGACCATAAAGGGCCTTGTGTAACTGATACATGTGATGGTCATGTAGGATATTGACAATCTTATGGTTGGGACATGAACACATTTTCAATAAGTTCACCATTAAGAAATGCATTTTTATGTTCAACTTCTTAACATGCCAATCTTTTGAAATAACTAGAGTTAGGATCAGCCTGATTGTGGATGACTTGATCACTGGCATGTCCTTCTACCTTTAAAAAGATCCATCAGAGTTTTCTTTGAATCAGTAAAACCATTAGCAGCCTAATAAGTTCATTTAAAGAACCATGAAACTAAAAACTAAGTCGTGTTCCTCATTAGAGCTTCATGTTCCACCTGCATTGCCTTAACCGAATTAGGATCAGTCATTGCCTCAAAAAACTTACAAGCTCTAGTAAACTATTTGTTAAAGTGATAATTGTTCCAGAATATGGATGTTTAGGTGTAGTAATACCATATTTGACTCTGGTGGTCATTAGATAGATGGTAGGTGTAGTATTATTTGGGATGGTGGTGGGATTGGGTAGACATATATATATATATACATATATATAATTGTGGTTCAAAAAATTATGTATCTGTTTGCTAGTTGTGTTGGTCATTGTTATGTGATGGTTGACTTGTTAAGGTGTTTTAAATTATTTGATGTAAGTTAGTGTCTATGGTGTGGTTTGATGAATGTACAGAATACGTATCTTGGCTAGTATGTTTTGTATTTTGAGTAGGATTATAATAGTGTGTTTATATTTCTGGTAGTGTGCTTTGTTTTGATGTTTGAATAGGAACAATATGAATATATGCATTCTTAGGAGTAGAGTCTGACATATATGTATTAAAATTGTTGTCCAATGATAAATGTCCATACATATTAGGTATCCAATTTGAAAAACACAGAGATTTGGGATTTTATTTTTTTAGTTTCCATATGGCATAAGGAAATTCTTGTTTATTAAACATAGCATTCTTACAGATATAAAAGTTCGCTTGTTGAACTAAGGAATCTGTATATCACTATAACCTAGGAAAATGCACTTAGTTGAGTGAAATTAGAACTTGTGTGTTTGGTAAGTTCTTAGGCATGGAAATCATGCACACCCATACACCTTTAGGAAAGTATAATTAGGTTTACAAGAAAATAGCTTTTCATAAGGTGACAAGTCTCTTAAAATAATAGTTGGTAGCCTATTAATTAAATAAGTTGCAGCTAGAAATGCCTCATGTGAGTAACAATATGCAGCACTTGACTTGGAAGGAAGTGTGAGACATGTCTCCACAACATGCGTGTGTTTCCTCTTATCTCAACCATTTTAATAAAAGGTGTGAGGGCAGGGTGGTCTGACCAGGATCCCACACTCTTTGGCAGAAGGAACAAAATACCTAATCTTTTTTCCTCAATCAGATTGACATACCTTTATATTTTTATCAAATTGATTTTCAAAAAAGGTTTAAAAGTTTTTAAAAACACACCTAAAGCTTTATTTTTTGTATTAATGGATAAAGTCATGTATACTTGGTGCATTCATCAATAAAAATAAATAGAATATTTGAGACCATACTTAGAATTATGGCAGTTCCCGTAGATCGTTGTGCATTAAGTCTAAAATATTTTTAAATTGAGAAGTAGAGTTAGAATAGGGAAAAGAATGAGATTTTCCTAATTGGTAAGAATCACAAATAATTTTTCATTATTTGATTCAACATGTAGGTTATATTACTTTAGGACAAGAGATAAAACTTCATTTGATGGATGACCTAGTTTCCTATACCTGCCCTTTCTTAGGTAAATTAAACTACTAGACTTGTTAGACTGACTTCTAGTAGAGATTGAAACATTTAAAACCTTAGTAAAAGACTTGAAACCTTGAGACTAGACACACTAGGCTTAGCAACATTCTTCAACTTGTATAGGTCATCCTCGGTTATCCATGTAAGTAGCATTAATCATGTTTTGCTTTCCTTAACAAAACATACATTTTTATGAAAGTCAATATATATATATAGGATTTTGCAGTGTTAATTAAGAAATGAATTGTAGTTTTTTGTTGATTTTTGTGACATGTAAAATGTTATTTATGATAAGTATTTTATATGTATTCGTATGTAGTTTTGAGCTACGTAGATGTGCAATTTTCAACCTTTAACCACTACCAACAGTTATGGTTTTTTTATAAGAGTAATCATCGTTCTGTAACATTAGGTTGGGAGCTCCAATGACATGGTCGCTAGTACCTTTCCATATACTATGCATTGTCTCTTGGTTGGTCTTGGGAAACAACAAAAGCCCCTTGTTTTTACTCAGTTCTGTCTTGGTCACTTAGGACATACCTCATCACACTTGGGTCATCCTTGTAATAGCACTAAGCTCTAATGTGGCCATACTTGCCACATACTTGGCAAGTAGGCTTGTTAAAGGTGTATATTCTATCATTTTCTCCTCTTAAGTTAGATCTCCATTTCCAGTTGTTAGAATATGAATCCATTCCTCGAAAACCTATACCTTGACCTCTAAAATAACCAGTGTTCTAACCTCTAGTGTTAGGATTATTGGATAACCTCTTTTTAGTTTGCTTTGTTGAGTGATTTAAAAATGCAAGACTCAGATTTTTCATGAGTTTAATAACTTGTTTAGTTGTTCTAACCTGCTCCTAAAAGTATATAGAGTAGTTTATATAGGTCTAGCTAGTTCTTTACTTCCTTGTCAGTTAGGCTGACATCCATTGGTGTATATCCAACATATATCCATGCAAAGTCCTAACAAACAAGGTCATCAATATAGACAGGAGATCCATCTATGGTTAGATTGTCAGCAAAACCCTTTATTTTCCATAAATATCCATTCATCTTGTCGTTTCTTTCATGAGTTTGTTGGAAATCTGATTTGAAGAAGGTGATTCTGGATCTGGAATGACACTTAGATAACCTGAATATTCCATCCCATAAGTATTTGGAAGTCTCGCCTTCTATAAGCTAAGAAGCTATCACTGGGTTCATGGTGTTGTATAGTCACCCCAAGAGTAGTTAATCCTTGGTATATCATTCTTTATGTTTAGTGTTTTCAGTAACACTGCCATCTTGATTAGATATACAATTAAGAGGACATATCTTGTCACCATTAATGAAACCTCCTATTTTATTTTCTTAGATAATATGTAAAACCATTATTTTCCAAAAAAGAAAGTTATTTCTGTGTAGCCCCATAGTATTAAAGGAACCAACTTTTTGCATTTAATGTAATAGTTCCAATCGAAGTAAAAAGTTGTGTAATAATTTAACATTTGATTATTGGTCATCAACCGAATATGTAATAAAAATTGCTTGAATGTGTAATAGGTTTGGGAATAAAGGGTAATAGGTATTGTCCAGATGAGTAATAGATCCAGTATGTATCTATAAACAAAATATAAAAGTTCTCGATGATACTGTGTCTTTTGATTAATTACTGATGAAGATTGATCAGTTGTTTTCAGTCTTCCGATTAAAATCTTTCATCATTATATATTTGTTGATTATAAAAGTCTTCTTGAATATATGATTTGGCTAAGACCCAACTGTAAAGAAAAAAAAAACCCTTAATGGTCTTTATTTTTTTAAGAAATTTATTATATCAAGATCTAAATTCCCATATAATAAATTATCATTGTTTTCTTATGACCCAGATATGGATATGTATATTTTGTATTATCAAACTGGGTTAACAAACTTTTTATTTTTTAATTTTGCAGTTTAATTATGTTAAAGATTCAGTATATATTAAAAAAACAATAGAATAGGTTAACAAATTGGTATCAGAGCATCATAGTGAAAGATGTAACAGTGAATTCAAGAATCCAGATTAATCGATTTGATGGCACAAAGTATTTTTCCATGTGAAAAATATAGATGATAGAATATATTAGGAGTCTTTTCCTAAAAGATGTTTTGATTTACAATAAACTATAAATGGGTGGTTTTCAAAGTAAGAAAGAAGGAAAATGAAGAAATAAACGATGAGAAATCAAGCTTAAGATGTTTAACCAAGATTATTTTTTATACAGTTAAAATATAACATTCTGGAAGAGGTATAGGCTTGATTATCATGAATAACGATGAGAAATCAAGCTTAAGATATTTAACCAAGATTATTCTTGATATAGTTAAAATATAACATTCTGGAAAAGGTATAGGTTTGAATATCATGAATGTATGAGACCATGTTCTTATGAAGGTTAAGAATTGTTCTACAATGGGAGAAATATGGATTTTATTATATATATATATATATAAAGTTATTTACTAAACATAATTCACATGCAGTAAAGTTTTATACAGTTAAGATGGTTGACTCATAAAATATGGATACCAATGTTGATGATTTCTTAAATGTTGTTACAAATTTGAGTAGCTTGGATCTATATGTTTTGGAAGAGGGTCAAGTTATCTTGTTCTCGATTCTTTGTCATTTATCGATGATCAGCTAAAACATCCATTGAAATATGAATGAGATTCTTTAACCTTAAAAAATATGATTCCAGCTGCTACGCCCATAAAGAGAGAGATATCTGAAATGTCCAAGGATGACATAAACATGCTTATAGATTATATATTCATGATATACGAATGTCTCATACTAGAAATTTAATGGATGTTAAACAGAGTTTTAAAGGGAAATCAAAGAGTATAAACTGAACAAATTATGGGTCTATAGTAACTTGTTGGTTTTGTAAACAACAAGCTCATATTAAAAGGAATAATCCTTTAAATGAAAAAATATAAAGATAGTGAAGGTTTTGGGAAGGTTGGCGTGATTGTAGAATATATGATTTACTCAAAGGAATTAACTGTAGATGATGCATAAACAATATTTGGTCTATAAGTTCACGTTTTACTTTATATATGGAATCCATGAAAGAAAGGTTTGTAAAATTGAGTAGTAATCTCGGCACAACTATAATGTTAGGAGGTGATCATATAGTTTATTCTTAAGGTTAGTGAACCATGGGAAGATTGAACTATAAATATAAAGGAGGATCTGGTGTGATTATATTTCAAAAAAAATGTCATAATATTTAGTGGGACCTTTGTGAATGGTCTTTAAAACTGATGGTGAAACTCATATTCTGGAAAATTGTAATTCAGAAGAGAATAAATATTCAACATTTTTATGTACAACAGGTTAGGTCATATGAGCTTAAATAATTTGAAGGTATTAACTAAAAAATAGGTAATTAAGATGAAATACATTACAGATCTAAGCGTATGTCAACATCTTATCATGGGAAAAAACTAAGGTTTAATATTGGAAAACACATACATGAGTTGTTCTAGGATATTTACATGCTGATGTATGAAGAGTTACATATGTAACTTTATCTTTATGATAAGATCAATAATTCTTATCAATTATAAATGATAGGACAATAAATGTTTAGTTGTTATTCTTAAAAACTAAGGATGACATATTTCAAAGATTTTAGGATTCGAAGAAAGTAATTGACAATCAGGTGAATCAAGAGGATAAATTTTTAAAGACTAATAATGGTCTAGTATTTTGTAACTCGGTATTCTATGATTTATGTTCTAAGAATGGTATTTAAAGACACATGACTTGTTTGTAAACCCCACAACAAAATGGAATGATAAAGAGGATGAATATAATAATTATGGACAATGTTAGATGTCTTGTAAATTAATGAGGTTTTGGAGAAGAATTTTAGGATGAGGTTACAGGTACAACAGCTTATATCATAAATACATGACCTTGTTATGTAGTTTACTTTCACATACCAGACTAATTATGGTTAAATAGAAAACCTAGGTGAAGCATCTGAAAAGATTCAGATCCTCGTAGGGTATCCTCATGGTACCAAAGGTTATAAAATCTAGTTACTAGACACAAAGAAATGTGTTATAAACATAAAAATGGAATCTGATGAAAATAATGTATTCAAGACTTTAAAACCTCTCGAAACATAGATAAGATATAAGGATAAAGATAAACAAATATCAAGTATATATCTAAATATATCAAAATGATGTCTCATAAATAAAAAATATAAAACTTCTTATAAAGGTTGAGTTAGCCATAAAGTCAGAAATGATTCAGAAGATGAAACAGAAACAGAAGAAAAATATCTTTTTAATTTTTATAATTTATCAAACTATCAATTGGTTATCGATGAATCACGTAGAGAAATTGTTCCAGCATCAAGGTTAAATGATTATTGTGCTTCATTATTTGCTTTACTAATAACTGAAAATATTGAATATTTAAGTCTAAATTACTATCATGAAGCAAGAAAGTCAAAAAACCGGAAACAATGGGCAAATGCAACTAAAAATAGATAAATTATTTGCAGAAAAAACAAGACATAGAAGAATATTGATATGTCAGAACAAAAAAACGACTGGTTACATTTGGTTGTTTAGTGACAGGTGTAAGGTCTGTTTAGTTGCAAGACGATCCTCTCAGAGAAAGTAGATTGATTATCACGAGGTTTTTACATATGTGGTTAAGCGCATATCCATACGACTTATAATGCCTATTATAGTACATCAATACCTAAAACTAAAGCAGACAGATGTAAATACAATTTGTCTTCATGTAGTGTTGTACTAGATCTATACATCCATAGGGTTTTGAAGTTCAAAATAGTAAAGATAAAGTTTTTTTATTAAAGAAATCACTTTATGGGTTATAACAGTCTCCAAAATTGTGGAAGAAGATATTTAACAAGTTCATGATGGAACAAAAGTTTATGAGAAATAATAGTGATTCTTATTTTTATATTAAAAACTCATAAAGAGATCTATCTACGTATTATTATATGTGGATAATATGTTGTTGAAACTAAGAGTGTATAAGAGATTGATAAACTAAATTTGAGTTTATGGAGAGAATTTGAGATGAAATATATGGGTCCAACAAGCAGAATACTTGTTATAGGTATTAAACAAGATAAAAATAAATGTATCTTATCTTTATTTCAATCATATTACTTCGGGAAAATTATGGCTACATTCAAGATGTTAGAAGCTAAAGGTTTTTTTAACATTAATGGAAGCACATTTTAAACTTTCATCTGTCAAAGAGAACTCGGAATGTATAAACATTGAATAACTACCTTACTTCAATATTGTGTGAAGCATTATGTACACAATGCTTCGAAGTAGACCTGGTCTATCTTATTTTATTGGTATCATCGGAAGGTTTGCAAGTAAACCTGGAAGTATTCATTAGGAAGCATCAATGCGAGTTCTCAAATACATCAAATGATCACTAAAAAAAAGGTGTAATCTTTGCCAAATAGAAATATTTCATTCTCGAAGGCTATTGTGATTCGGACTTTGGTTGCTAAGTTTCGCGCATCTTTGGAATTTTAAAGTGGTCCAGCTGTGATTGAATTAATCATTCAAGTGTGTCACTATTAAAGCGATCTAAGTTATTGAAATTTGTTGAGTTGAAAGTTGGAGATGGTGTTGTGTATGAGAAATTAAAATAAAATGAAGATTTGTTTTTGTTGATGACATTATACATTTATATGAATCCAAATGTGTAATAGTTTAACAGATAATTATTGGTTCATTTGTCGAATGTGTAACAGACATTGTCTGAATGTCTAATAAGTTTGGAAAAAAAGGGAAATAGGTACGAGACAAAGGTGATACGAGCTAAAAGAATAATAGGTCTGAGCCAAATCTACCAAAATATTTTAACAATTATTGACGATATTGTCATAATATAAAATACACACTTTAATATTTCAATCCATCAAATGAATATTAAAATCATGGCATACTCATATGCTAGAGTAACATTGATAATACTTTATATATAGTTTAACTCAATGACTTTAATAATTAAGAATGATTTGTAAAAGTAAATCGGCTACGAAATGGTTACCGATTTGTAATAATTAAATATTTAATAAAGTGAAATTCATTTATTATATAAAGTTGACGTCTCATTACTGATGTTATGATTTCTCAAAGTTACAATCTAGTTTGGTTTTGATATAAATTTAGTAGAATATTATGGACTTCACTAGTTTACTGGAAGTTAATTCAAATTTTAAGTTATATACCAATGACATATTCAATATAAGCGATGGAAACTTCTTTCATGCTACCATGAAAATTCTATTGAAGGAATTCGATAAGGCATATATATAAGTGAAGCGTATTATACGTTGGAAACTTATATTAATCAAGTTTAGAGGCTTAACATAGAAGACATGCATTAAGAAAATTTCACAATGTTATTGTAAGTAAATATAAGCTTATGGATCATATTAAGATAAAATGAGAAAAATCATCTTATTTGGAATGTTTCAAGACTGATTTGGAAATCCAAGAGACCATTCATGTTTCATATGTTTTGATACTTGGAAATTTTATGTATTCTCACTTTTGTTTAGGATATGGTAAATATTTATGGAAAAAATCTAAGTAAATGCTTAAGTGATCCGAAGAATGACGATTGTAGAGTAAGACATGGTATTCCGGTATTTAAGTAAGAACAACGTATCGTAAGTTGACATAAAGTCAATCAGAAAATAAAGAAGATTATTTAGTGCATATATGTATTTAATGGATGTTTGGAAGATTTGTGTGATTTTGATCTATACATTTTATGAGAATAAAATAACGCATTGAAGAACATCCAAATATTGTAAAAACAAATTCAGTTTCTTGTAGTCAATAAGAGAAAATTAGAACAAACTTCATAAGAAAATACAATGATTCATTTTTCATTTTTCATTTTTCATTTTTCATTTTTCATTTTTCATTTTTCATTTTTCATTTTTCATTTTTCATTTTTGCCTCCCAGAATATTGAGTCTCATGTCTTTCATGAGCATATCCTTCATGCAGATGTCTTTATCTTAGAGGGTATTTAGTTTCATTAGGAGCCTTTGTCTGATTTTAGTTCAGTTTTCAAATTTTAGTTTAGTTTATTTGTTTAGTTTTTATTATTTTTCATATCATATGCATACATATATTTTAATAAATACAATGATTATTTTTGCTCTTATTTATTGAATTTAAATTATCTCAATTCAATACAATATGACAAGTTGGGTGTCAGCATATAGTATGAGGTTGTGTTATTTTTATTTGCACTTCATGAGAATTTAAAATTCATTTAAGTGGTAGTTGGCAATGCAATTATGGTTAAGAAAATTGTTCGTTAATAAGTCCTAGAAAACTTTCCCTAGTTCATTGTTGGCTATAATCTAAAATGATAAGATCAATATAGGTTATTTATATAAAAAATTGCATTATATAGTACATATTTTGGTGGGTACACTTCAGTAAATGTGACAATCTCGGTGGGAGATTATACGAAATCCTGAATTGGAATATCTCGTCACATGTAGATTCAGAGTATGCAAGCTTTTGATATAAAAGTCTAATTATGTAAATATAAGTAACTCATAGTTTACTAGACCTACGAATATCAAGATAAGTAGTATTATGGAAATTTATAATGTGGATACCATTCAAACTTATGTGGATCTAGAAGGAGGGTCCCTCAATCTGACACTGTAATTATTGGACCTTAAGAGCCTAATAAGGTTATAGTCCCTTACAGATGCAAGAACATTGGAATATAGAAATTTAGAACTCAAATTGATGGTTTATACAAAACATATAGTTAATAGATTATTAACAAAACATACTTAAATACAAGGGCTTCTATTTAATTTATAATATTTCAAGCTCCGATGTTAATAGAAGCTTAAACTCTAAGTTCATTACACGACTTATTATTTTATTTTTCTTGTCGCTTTTTTTTATTCTACGGAATCAAATTTATTTCTACACAACGATGGATCTATACAAAAATTGTTGTTTTTTTTACTTTAAAGACAACATTAAAGCAACTTTCATATTGTTGGATTATACATAGTTGTCTCAGCAACCAGCTACAAAAGAAAAAAAAACAATCTTAAGATTATGAATAATAGTAAGTATTTGTTTCTTCTTGTTTATAATAGACCTTCCAAATCGCAAAGATACATATTCATGTACTTTAGGTTTCTAACCCTATAAAATTAACGATGCAAACAAAATATTATATATTTTGTTATACTATGTATCAACCAATTTTTACTACTATTAAATCAATTAATATTTAAATAAAGATAAATACAATTATTATATAAAATTATGGTTCGCAAAGTTAATATAGACATTTAATACAATATAATGTATGTTCCAACGTCATCGTTAATAGTATATTGATGGGGAAAAATCACTTAAATTGATATTTATGTAATTTTATTTATGCATCTATATTCTCAACTATATTATGTTTTTAATGGAAGAATTTTTCTCAAATCTATGTATTCTCTTGGAAAAAAAACATAACTAATAATCTACAATATATAAAAAAATAAATCAAAAATCTCAATTTGGTGGAGGTTGTTTACGCAATCTAAATACATGTATTAGGTCGGGTACATGTTATATTTAAAACCTTAACAATTGAATTAGAATTTAAATTAACTTTTATTTCAAAGCTAAATATATATGTTAACAATTATAGTTTCCAATATTATAAAGAGAACTTACTTCGCTTCTAACACTCTTTAAATATGAGTAAAACTCTGAGATTTTGTAAATATAGATAATTATTATATATATATTTTTATCGATTTATATAATAATTGATATCAAATAGAGGTTCACTATGGTTTTGAAAACATAGCGGTTGAGGAGATATAAATTTATAAAATTAAAAAAATGGTTTTGATTATGTGTATGGGCATGTCAAATAGATGACTATCTATATTAGAAATTCAGCATGTTTAATTTCATATGCCTTAATTAAGATGAGGTCGGATTTCTTTGACACTGACTATTGTATATATCTGAGGGGCAGTACAGACATATCTAGTATCATGCCCCACCGAACAGTATGACCAAGTGGAACGTGACTCAGCTAGTTGGTAGTCATTTCATCTCTTGGGCTTATGGGTTTTTAAACTTAACCCAAGCCCATGATCCGACCCGGAAGGCCCACGGTTCATCAAATGAGTATAAATATTCGAACTACTTTCATTAATGATGGTGATAAAAATTTGCTACTAGCACACACCTCTTTTATCTCTCTACTTCTTACTCAAAATATTAAATTCTTGAAACTCATTCCCAAAATACCTTTTGATCAGAAATAAACCACACCAAACCACATGACATGAGA
Source organism: Limnanthes douglasii subsp. nivea (assembly GCA_036936605.1). Lineage (NCBI taxonomy): Eukaryota > Viridiplantae > Streptophyta > Magnoliopsida > Brassicales > Limnanthaceae > Limnanthes > Limnanthes douglasii. Next base: position 212,637,105 of record JAUPFV010000002.1, read on the forward strand.
AAAGATAAATAAAAAATTATTAATTAACAAGTCATAAGAATTATTCAACTAACTTTGGCTAGATTAGTTACCCACGATGTTAATAGACAATTACATTATCATCGGTAAAGATGTTATAAATTATATACAAAACTTCATCTATAAATAACAAGATGTGTATCATGAGTCATATGAAATTGATTAAAAGCATTCAATTTCTTAAATTTAACCAATTTTAATGTAATTGTAAATCAATTATCTATTGTCAAAATTGATTTTTTATTATTATGTTAAGGTTTTATTTCTTTTAGCTTTGTTAGTTTGTGGTTGTGAGTTTGTGCAATAGATGTTAGTAATTTTACTAAAATATAAAATTTGAAATGCGATAATAAATTACCTAATTCTAATTGAAGAGGTACGTCGTAAGGACTTTGATGAATATTCAAGTTTTGTTTCATGTGTTGATAATTATGGTAAAAAGAATTATAAAAATTATAGCAATCATATAAATCATAATCTAAGCATCGAAATTATGTATGATAAATTTATAGAGTAAAAAATTAGCAATCAAGTAATCGTTAAAATCGTAGAAAACAAGTTATTTTAAGACTAATTTCAAAATCTAAAAAAACAAAAAGCTAAAAATAAAATTATAATGATTGCTAAAATTAATTTTATTCCCAACGGTTAGTACATATATAGCTTTGTGCGTACCTTCACGTGATCCCTAAAAACTACAAAACGTGTTCGATACTATTCAATTTTTATGTTTTATTATTATAGATTACCTCAAAATTTATTTATATATACATATATATAATGTTAACATGTAGAATTGTCCATATTTTAACTTCACTAAAAGGGTTTCATGTGTGTCTTGGACCATATTTAGTATATCATTTATTGTATAAAATTTGACTACCATTTTTTACGGTGTTCAAGTTACGAGAAGACGTATGGATTGGAAAGAGAATCACAATTTTTCATTTTCATTTTAGTATTTTCATATGTGTTTCTTATATTCATAGTGATGTTTAATGTAAGTCATAGAAAATAGATGGAAAATCTAAGCCTTCTTTCTTTATTGGCTATGACGATGAGAAATTTCATTACAGCTTTTAGAATTATGCTAATAGAAAAATTATTTAAAAAAACAAGAACGTAATTTTCAACGGGGAAATGATATATAAAGACTGAGAAAGTGTTACGAATGATAAAGTGTGTATGCAAAAATATACTATAATTAATTATGATTGCATATGTGTGTGTGTGTATGTGTGTGTGTGTGTGTTTCTTTGTTTATTTCCTTATCATTCCTTTTGATTCTCACTTGAGTTGGAATAATTATAACTTTTTTTGTTTACTGGTCATTTATGTTGCTTTTGGATGGTATAGACTTGACCATAAGAGTGGAAACATTATCTTGTTGGATAATGCAATTAGGTTTGGATCTTTGATGACTATAGATTTGACTATAGGAATCAATGTCCTAACAACATCTGAAGAGGTTTTGAGAACATGTGTCCTTTGGTGCTCTTCTATATTGGTTTGAATCTTATGATGTAGGTTTTTATAATTTGGATTCTTGTGGCCTAAATGTTTGCAGTGAGTGTAGTAAGAAGGCAGATCTTTATAACTTATAGTAAGCCAGCAACTATCATTGCTACCAAATCCAACCCAGACTTTGTACAACAAATTTTTGGTTATGTCTAGCTCAATTTAAACATAGCATGAGTTGTGTTGGATTCTGTACTTGTCAGGTATCCATTTTTTAAGTGTTGTCCTCTATGACTGATGCTATGGTCATAATAATACTATCCTTGTACATAAATTCAAGCATGTTAGATATTCTGATCCACACAGGTATTTATACTTTAGATTAAGACTGGTATCCATTTTAACAGTCTCATTGAATAATGTTCCATGTCCAAACATTTTTATACCATAACTTGCATAAGTCATCTTTGAGAGAGAATTCTATTAGAATGTTCCTAACATCCCAGCTAGACACACCAATATTACCTGCGAATTTAAGAGTGCCCAGGGATGTGTTAATAATAGCAAGTTTAGTCATACCTTTCGAGAATTTGCCTATTAGAGTGAATTTAGAAAAGGCCATCATCCTTTTTTTGTCTTGCATATTTTATTGAATTGAAATATGATCTAATTCCCTATAATGTATGAAGGCATGAATGTTGGTTAATTTTCTTATTCGCTGATTGCCTCTGCGTATGTCTTGGATTTCATTTAGGACAGATTTGCTTTAGGTCTTAAACTTGATACTGGAATTTTGCTTCTTGCTAGTTATGTGGATTCTTGAATATTTTGATTCAATTTGCAGGTAGAAATAGCAGGAAATTCTGTTTTATTTAAGGTTTTGTTTTGTTCTTCAATAGAATTTATTATGTTCTCTATGTCGTTAATATTCGATGAAGATTTTTTATTTCATTTTCTAGTTGATATTTCTGAGGGAGGGTGCCTTGATGAATGGTTAGTTGATAGAGAATCACCTTCCTCTATGGATTCTTTTGGTGAAGGCTGGCAAGCAGCCAAACCCTCTGTTGAAACCAACTAGTTGTAGCAGTAACAGAGATCTCCACCAATACCAGAGCTTGATGATTGTTGAACTCACTTTATTGTAGTTCAAAAAATATTTTCTTGAGAGAGAAGTTTGTATATTTTCAGATGCATAATATTGTATATTTTTATTAAAAATAATCCAAATCAATTTTAATTTGAAAAAAAAGTAAAAAAAGTGTAATATATTTATATTTAAATAAATTTATAAATTTTATATTATATATATATATATATATTAATTTTCAATTTTCAGTTTATGTCCTAAGAAACATGGGAGAATATTAAGACTGTTGGAAACAAATCAAATCTATTTGCCAAAACATGCAACTTAGTAACCCTCTCTGGAAGTTATTGAACAACTGGATTTTAGTTGGTTCAATTCTCCAGAAAAAAATATAATCATGGCATCAAAATGCTAGTTTTGTAACTCTAATGGAACTATTCAACAATTATTTGTTACTTGTGAAATTATATATGAGGTATGGAAGCATTTTATATGTCTTTTGGGATTTCAATAGCCAATACAATGTCTCTTCCTTATATGATTCGAACCTGGTAATGCTCCAACAAGAAGGAAGTTTACATATTGTCTATAATCCATCCAATTGTTTGTTGGACCTTATGGAAGAACAAAAACAAAAGCAAACATCAACTATACTACTCTTCAATTGATTGAACAAATTAATTGTTTGCTAACTACTTGGACATGACAATTTTTTTTTAAAAAGAACACACTGGAACAAATGTTCAAATGTTATTTAAATTCTCTCATCATAGATTGCTTAAAATTTGCAAACATATTTTCATCAGTCCCAGTGAAAATAATATCATCAACATAGAGACATACAATCAAAATCTTACATTTCTCTTCTGTCTTAATGTACAAGGTGTGCTCATAAGGACATTTTTAGAACCCTTGCTTCACAATATAAGAATTTATGCGACTGTACTAAGCTCTAGGAGATTGCTTTAATCCGTATAGGTCTTTCTTTAGTTTGTATACCTTATACTCACTATCCTTTTGTTCATACCCTAGTGGCTGCTCAACATAGACCTATTTTAGTTCTCCATGTAAAAAGACCGACTTTACATATAGCTAATAAATAGTCCATTCTTTCTGTGCTGCAAGATAAATAATCGATCTGATTGTATCAAGTCGAGCCATAGGTGCGAATATTTAAGCATAATCATGTTGCTGTTTATATACATTCGACATAAGATAAGCCTTGTACTTATCTACCTTTCATTTTCCTTAAGCTTTGTCTTATAGATCCACTTAACTCCGATTTTCTTTCTTCCTGTAGGTAATTCTTTTAATTCCCAAGTATTGTTCCTCTCAATGGCTTCTATTTCTTTTTCAACAATACTTTTGAACCTTTTAAAAAAAATGCTTTTAATTTTTCAACTTTTAATAATAATATAAAGAAAATTATCCTCATCGTGAAAGCTTTCTAGTACCTTTTTATTATTATTAAAAGTTGCAAAACTATGTGTAGGTACTGGAAATTGGAATTCTAGTTCATTCGGTAATAATTGGAGTATCGTTGGGGGCCTCCGTAAGTCTGGAAGTTATAAAACCTCTGTTTGCCGCTCTGGTCTTTCATCAATTTTTCGAAGGTCTGGGACTCGGAGGGTGTATCAGTCAGGTACTTAAACTTTCTTAATTCTTTCAATATTTGTATTTTAATCCATTATATGAGATCTAACTAATTTTTTTATAGGCAAAATTCAAGTGTAACACGATCACTGGACTTCCTGCTATGTCAACTGATGCTCCATCTTCTGATTTTGTTTATGATCCAACGGTTGCTCCAACATGGTATACTTAGAAAAATTTGGCCAATCAAAAGAAATTGTATTTATAAGCCCAACTATATGACACCTTATTAAAACCTTCCTTAGCCACTAGGAGAGTAAAGAGTATACCATCATAAAAGCTATACAAATAAGAAAACAACACTATCATAAACGTACCAAACATTACTCACAATACAACTTTAAATGTTTAATATTCCAAGGATATTGCAAAAGTCTCTCGTCTTTATTTTGGAGGCGATATGTGTCTGGCTTAATCCTCTCTACCCTGAATAAGGTCCTTCCAGTTTAGAGCCATTTGTATCAACCTTTTATCCGTCGTATGCAAGAAAACCTTTCTTAAAACCTTGTCCCCTACCTTGAAATATCTTCGTTTCCCCCTCGAGTTGTAGCGATACCTCATCAAAGTTTGATAATGCATCAAGTTTAAATGTGCCTTAACCTACTTTTTCTCAATCACATCAAGCTACGCTCGTCTAGCCTCCTCGTTAACATCCTCAAAATAATTAATTACTCTATAAGATGAAAGTGTTGATTTTGCAGGACTTTTGGCATCCATCCCATATACTAACGCAAAATAAGTCTCTTGAGTCGCAACTCGAGGTGTTGCTCTATAAGCCTATAATATGTTTTGAAGATAATTAGGTCATTCCCAAGTTGCACATCGAACTACAGAAAAAAAAATCATATCTATGTTATTAAAATACGGCCCATTGTCTGTAGTAGTTCACTGACGAACCCCAAATCTGCAACATATATTAGAGAAAATGAATTTTATAACATCTTTAGCTCTAGTGCGTGAAAAAGGTTCAGCTTCAACCCATTTTGAAAAATAATCCACTTCGACTATAATTGTTTGTCATCATCCCGAAGCCATATATAGGGGTTTACTAAATCCAATCCTCATTTATAAAAAAGACTGTTTCACAACCGAAATTAAAAGTGCAAGTGGCATAAGAATAGAATTTGAAACTCTTTCACAAGTATTATAGCTTCATACTAAATTTTTAACATCGTTTATTATCGAAGGCCAATAGTATCCCACCAATAAAACCTTTTTTTTATCAAAGCCTTAAATCCACAATGAGAATACCTCTCATCATCATGCAGTCCATATAAAACTTCCTCAGATTCATTCTTACCCAAACATCGTAACGATGGCCGACTCAAAGATTTCTTATACAATATTGCATCTAATATCGTATAACTATATGCTCTAAATCTCAGCCTCTAATCTAGTTTGGTGTCAAGATACAATATCCTTTTAAGTAAAACTATGTTAGATCAAGTCGCCAATCTTCCCGGTCTTTCTCTATAGTCACAAACGATTCCTCGGAATATTTACGTTGTTCCAACTTCGTCAATATAAACGGACTATCTTGTAATAAAATCCAGGGATATTCCTCAGCATATGCAATAATTTCTAAATAATCTACAACAGTTTTTTCCCCTTGGTTAATGTGCTCAAAAAATAAAATAGTTAATCCTCGTAGCTTACGCAGATACAAGACAAGTTCTTTTTTATCTTCGAATACCCGTGACATGTGATTTGCCACCAACTGTGAATCTATCTGTAAACGAATTTTCTTTGCTCCACATATACTCTCAAGCCTTAATCCAACTAAAGTAGGCTCATGTTCCACTTTGTTATTTGACACACTAAAACCAAACTAAATGGCTTGGTATATAGCTTCTCCAGACTGAGCAATCAATTGTACTCCCGCACTTGAACCTAATATAATGGAGCCTTCATCAGTTCAAACTACCCATACTACATCTGTTGGTAACAAATTCCTATTACTCTCTTTATTGAAACAGATCAGATGGAACTCAACCAGAAAATCTACTAAAGCTTGAGTCTTAATAGGTATTTGAGGAGAAAAATCTATATCAAAATCCCCTAACTCGACCGATCATTTAATCATACTACAATAAATATATGGTCTATATAGCTTTTTTAATGTAAACGATGTTTAAACGATAATTTTATGAGCCTAAAAATAAGGGCGCATTTTTCTAGCAGCTACCACAAAGGCTAGTCCTAACTTTTCAAGCCTCAAATATCTTTTTCATGATGCTAATAAGTTTTTTCTCACATAATATGCTGGTCGAGGACATCCATCTTCTTCTCTTATCAATAAAGCACTGATGGAAAATCCGACACCTTCTCTTATCAATAAAGCACTGATGGAAAATCCGACACCACAACATACAAAAATAGTTGTTACTCTATTCGAGGCTTAAACAAAACTTCTGGTGATGAAAAATGTTCTTTAATTCTTGGAAAAATCACCTCATATGTTGGTGTTTAAGATAAGTCCTTTGGCCGCCGCAACACTTGAACAAAAGAGGCACATTTATGAGAAAATAGAGAGATGAATCTGTTTAGATCATCCAACCTTCTTATCAAAGTCTACACCTCTTTAATCGTCCAAGGGGGCCATCACTATCATAGTCTTTAACTGATCATGATCATCTTCTATTCACTTTTCACTTATGATATATCCCAATAAATTTCACGATTTAACTCCAAACGTAAAATTCTACGAATTTAACTTCAATCGAATGGCTCTGAGATTAAAGAAGGTTTCTTCCAAATCTTGTAGATATTCATCATCTGACAAGATTTTGACTAACATAGTATCAATATAAACCTCCATATTCTTTCCAATTTGAGAAGCAAACGCCTTGTTCACTAATCTTTTGTATATTGCCCCTACATTCTTGAAGCCAAAAGGCATGGCCCGGTAACAATGCAGTTTTGGTCAGTTATAAATGTTGTGTTTTCCTGATCCTTTAGATTTATTTGAATCTGATTATCACCTGCGAACGCATTCATAAAAGATAAAATTTTATTTTATGATGTTGAATAAGTTGGTCAATCCTCGACACATGAAATGGATCTTTTGGATACGCTCTATTTAGATCTGTAAAGTCGACACACATCATCCATTTCTCGTTCTTATTTTTTACGAGAACTGTATTCGCAGTCCACAATGGATACTATGGTTCTTGTATATGTCCGACCTTAGACAAGCCATCCACCTCAGCCACAGTTTCCTCATATTTTTCTATAGAAAAATATCTCATCTTTTGAATGATGGGTTTAATTCCAAGATATGGTGTATCACCTCGGAAGGAACCCTTACAACATCTTCGATTTTCTAAGCAAATACATCTAAATTGTTAGACAAGTATCTCAACAATTAGTAACGTAAATTAGGTGATAACGACGTTCCTATTCACAAACTCTTCTCATTAAGAAACATATACACCTCCACATTTTCTCTTACTACTAACGGTCTCAGGGCTTCTCTCGGATGGTCTACCCCTTTATCATATGAGGCCAACCCCTATTACTGTTATTCTGTCATTTGATCACTAGCAGTAATCCTTCTAGTATGCAAGATGGTTCCATAATACTATATTTTCACTTGCTGATCACTTCGAACTACTCCGATGTGATCACCGGTTACATACTCCAAGCACTAATGGACAGTCAAAACACCTACGTGCATTCTTGATAACCATGACCTCATGAAGATAGCGTTGTAGTTGGTCAGATATTCCACCACCATGAATAAGACTTAAACATTTTTCTTAAAAGGACCTCTTCCTAAAAAAAACTCATCGTCGAATTCCTCAATAACTTGTGGTGTACCCCTGTAAACCCAATTATGGTGCACTCATACCGGAGAATCATAGATGGATTGCGCATTTTTTCATATGTTGATTTGAACCATACATTCACTGAACTACCAGTATCAATCTGTATTCGTCGAATTTCATTTCCCGCTATTTATGCAACGATAACCACTGCATCCTCACGAGGTCCATCTATACCCTCAAATCGTCATCATCAAAAAACATGAAAGGTGTAACATTCTTCCCACAAAGATTAGTTGATATTTTTTCTTCTAATTGAGTTGCCAAACTTACTACGTATCTTTTTCTAGAACTGTTGGTGTTTCCAGGCATAATATCTCCTTCAAAAATGGCTAGAGATTCAAAATACTCACACAAACTAAGAACCCTCCGTTGGACCATTTGTTCATCCACAGTCAACACTATTTTTCGATCTGGATCTGAATCTACGTACTCTAAATCCGTATCAAAACCTTCATACTTCTCCAACATCGAATTCATCCTAATTCGAAAGTGCGTTCACGACATGTTTTGCATACGTACTCAGATCATTCCGACCATTACCCTATCTTTTAACAAAAGTCGTTAACTTTTCATTCTCTATCAAAATCTGAATCCCTTTCTTCAAAGGTATACAATCTACAGTATTGTACCCCACGTCATTATGGTATTTGCAAAACTTGTTGTTCTGCTCCTCCCTAGGCCTATTTATCAGGGTTGGTTTTCGATAGTTAATATAGTTCTTGACTTTTCTCAAAGATCGTTGACACACTCTCAATTAAGTTCATAAAATATTATGGCATTATCCGTTGGTTTGACTTCACCTGAGGTTGTTGATAGTTTGAAGGCTGGGATGATCTTATTTGAGGAGGTAGGTTGGCATTCACCCTCGTACGAGATGGTACCTGAGAGTTTGAAGTACTTCCCTAGTACCCTTGGCCAGCAGGGACTTTTCCTGAATTCCTCTGTGTTGAGCTCGACCTAATCCGAACTCTTGTCGACTCTTCTACTTTAATTTGTTCCTCAATTTGAGCCATTAAAGCCCCAAAAGTCAAACCCTTTCTCCTCTTAGTCTCGTTTGCTAAATCACCATGAAGCAAACCTTGACTAAAGACCGTATCGTAACTTGCTCTTCACAATCTTTAAACTTAGTCTTTGTTAACACAAAGTATCTTATGTAATATTTTGACTTCTCTCATAAAACTTATTTACATCGGATTATGGTTTCACCGTTAGCTCGCATATCTATTCGCCCCATGAATTTTCTTCGTAATACAGTATAAAACACCCCAAAGTTGGTTATAACTCCCCTTTGAATTCTATTATACCACTTTAAAGCGGTGCCCTTGAAAGTTTTTGAGAATGTTCTACAAAGCAATTTGTCATAATCCTCAAATTTCAATGTGTAATTCTTAAATTTCTCAATATTATTGTCAAGATCCCGTGTACCGTCAGATTTTTTGAACTTCAAAATATCAAAATGCCTCGGAAGAGGTATCAACCTAATATGAGAGGACAAATGAGAATTCCTCCAATATACTCCCCCATATATTGATTTGCTCTAGTCATTCCCATAATTACATATAAATTTTGATCTGCAGTATTAACATACTGATTTCAAGTGCTACCCTTGAAAAAAGAAATATCCCTCACACATTCAGACTTATCTTCTCTCTTGGACCTATGCTCTCTTTGAGATTTCTGAGGCTGGCTACTTTCTTTCCTCGAAGACCACCAATCCATTTCCTACCTAAATAAATCATCTTTGGAATATGACCTAAAAAACCCACTCACGTGGGTCGGAATATACCGATGTTTATCCTTATTCTCCTTTCAAGAGAAGTAATATGCTCTATCCGACTGAAAACGTATTTTTCTTCGATTGTTTCGCGTCAGGTGAGCATTATGAGACCCGTCTGATAAATATAAATAGTTTTTTCTCATCTACTCGTTCTACCTTGGTTCCCATCCTACTATACTGTATTTGATGTTGATCAAGTTGATTGTTCAAAACATCTATTCTTTCTAACAGTTGATTCATCCCATTATCTACGTTAGATTGTTCACATTATTCATTTCTCTGAATTTCATCTCGTTTTTTCTCTAAGTCTGATTTGAGCGCTTCATTTTCCATCATGATTGCGGGATCAATTCTGATTTTAGGATCCATCGTAATTCAATCGTAACTTTTTGCGGTTTTAGATTTTTTTATCTAAGTACCTTACTTTCTCCCATTGTGGTCTCCAATGATAAGTATATTAGGAATATGAGAAAAAACAAGTATTATTTAGAGTAATTTGTATATAAAATATAGTTCAAACTTCTATAGAGAGAAAGTAATCAAGAACTTTTGTAAGATAAAATATCGATAAACTTTATTTCCAAAGTCCATCAACTGCTTATAGGCATGGGTGGTTATAAGTAACAAATTCAGTTAAAAGTTAGAATATCTCACCGTATTTCTATCATTAATATAAACACATTTATAGTTAATTACACACTCAGTCCGTGATATATACATTGTGTACTAAATCTACCCTTTAACTATGAAATACTCAAATTATAAAATTTTAAGAAATTGTTTTCACTTTTTAATTACTTATATCTTTATCAGATACTGCTTCAGACATGGCCATATAATTGTAGGGCATAGATTTTTTTATGTAATAATAATAATTATTATTATTATTATTATTATTATTATTATTATTATGTGTATACTGAATAAAAAAATTGGGTGAGATTCCATCACTTACTCACTAACTATTTGAGTTTAGAATTTTCATAAGGCATATGCATATAATTTTCAGCGTGTAGTTCAAGATATTTTACGGTTACATCATGTGTGGCTAATCGTCGTAATTGAACCAATTGTAAGTGGTCACAAATCGAGTAAGATCATCTGCAGTTTGGGTGAGGTGTGCTCAATAATGGTATAGGCAAAAACATTTAAGGGTGGAGTTTTGTTTATTTGAGATGACTTAGATATTGGCATTTGGATATTATTAGCGGGTCAATAAGTCATCAATATTTGAGTCTAATTTCTACTTGGTTTCTCTTTGAAACATGCATGTTTTTTTTAAAACAAATTCTTCACTATCTATACGGGTTTGAACCCTATTATCAGTATATAACATGGACCGAAATAGATTTAGTTCTTTGTATGTAAACATAATATTATAATTAAAATTAATAACGCATAAGAGTTATCATTTTCAGTATAACTAACCAGATGACATCTTATCATTTTTTTAATCTAATTTCAATCTTTTTAGGTCCATTCACTTGAAAAAAATACACACATATACATATTAAAATACTGATAACTAGTTATTTCTTTTCTTTTCTTATGTCTTGACTGTTATTAAATCATTATACAATTTATCACAAAATGGCTCAAACATAGAACACAAATAAAAGAAAGAACAATAAAGATAGAACACAAGATTTAACGTGGTTCGATAATTGTCTACGTCCACGGGCGCCGCCAGAGAAATGTGTTTCACTATGATAGAAAATGGTTACAGATTTCAGATTATGTTTTGTGTAGTCCTAGTAGTCTATTTATATGGAATAAATAGAACTTACTAGATAATGGGCCTAATGGGCTCATACCATAAGACTAACAATATACTGTCACAACACTTATTTGTACTGCTTAACACTGTACATTGTCAAGGCACAATAACACTATCACAAACACAAAACTGTACTACCGGACACAGTACACAATCAAGGCACTATTCGACTCATTCACAACAAATTTTCCCATTGAGGCGAATATCCTTTCTTCACTATCAACAAAGAAACTTTTCTTCTTCTGACTCACAAAATACCCTTACGGCCTTCACTCTATACTGCGAACACCAATCCAGTTTAGGCACTCCCTAAACTTTCAAACTGATACTGTCCTGGTCATTATATCTGCTGGATTATCGTGTGTAGACACTTTCTTCACATAAATAATTCCCTTTTATATTATATTATAAATAAAATGATACCTGACATCTTTGTGCTTTGTACGCTCGTGGTACATTTGGCTCCCTGTAAGGTGTATGGAACTTTGACTGTCACAAAACACTTTTGTAGTAGTCTTATCCAAGCCAAATCTGCCACCAAACCTTGCAACAATATTGCCTATTTAACTGCTTATGTTACCGCCATGTACTCTGCCTCTGTTGTAAACAAAGCTACAATAGCTTGCAACTGTGATTTCCAACTGATCGCACTCCCAGCTAGAGTAAATACATATCTTGTCAGAGATCTTCTTTTATCCATATCACCTTCAAAATTAGAATCAACAAAACCAACCACTGATCCTGCAACATCATTCAACGATCCACCAATATCAGTCTTGTTAAAAGCTAAGCCAACGTTCGCAGTATTCTTAAGATACTGAAGTATGCATTTTACTGCCTGCTAGTGTTCTTTCCTAGGACATCCCATCTACCTGCTAACTACACTAAGTGAATGTGAAATATCAGGACGTGTGCATAGCATATCATACATGATACTACCAACTGCACTTGCATATGGAACCTTTGACATTTGTTCCAACTAAGCATCGTCCTTGGCCACTCCTACTGCGGCCAACTTGAAATGAGTAGCAAATGGAATGTTAACTGCCTTAGCATCAAACATGTGGAATCGTTGTAACACTTTATCAATATTAGCTTCGTTGAGACAAATGTAATGATCCTACACTTTTGTTCCTGATAATCTCCATACCAAGAATCTTCTTTGCTCTACCAGATCCTTCATCTCAAACTCGGCAATAAGCTGCTTCTTTATCTACACAATGTGTGACATACTACAAGCAGCAATAAGCATATCATCCACATACAACAAAAAGTAGACATAAGAATTATCTGGCATGTTTTGATGATGCACACAACTATAATGTGGACTCCTCGTGAACCCTTTTGACACCATGAATGTATCAAACCATTTGTACCATTGCCTAGGCGACTCCTTTGTCCTCCATATTAGGTTCAATAAATCCCTCTGGTTTTCTCATGTAGATTTGCTCCTCCAATTCACCATGTAAGCACAGTCTTCATATCCAACTGGTCAAGCTCTAAATCTTGCAAAACTACCATGGCTAACAAAACTCGAATCGAACTATGCTTCACCACTGGAGAAAACACTTCATTGAACCCGATTCCTTCCCTTTGAGTGAAACCCTTAGCGACTAGTCTTGCCTTGAATCGAGATGCCTCAACCCCTGGATTACCTTGCTTTTGCTTGAACATCCATTTACTGTCTACTACCTTCTGTACTTTAGACAAGTCAACAAGCTTCCATGTTTGATTCTTATGAAACGATTCAATTTCTTCCCCTATAGCACCAATCCATCAATCTGTCTCTGAACTCGCTATAGCTTCTCTGTAGCTACTAGGTTCCTAGATCTCAACTTCTTCTGTAACTGACAAAGCATATGCAACTAGATTCGCATCCTTTTTTAGAAATCTAATATCGTTTCTTTATCTGCCCAATGTTATGTTATAAGGTTGTTGTGTTGGTTCAGGTGAATCATCATCACTATCATCTGATTCTCAATTCACCTCCTGATTCTGGGTCCACCTAAGAACCACTCGAATTATTGGACTTATTAGGAACTCATTCTTCTTCAAGCTCCACCTATTTACTCACGGTCGATCCTGATTTGACCATTTCTCCTACTTCCTTCTGACTATCTATCGAAGCAAACTCGTTAAAAGTAACGTCTCTAGTGATGAGAAAACCTATAGACTTTAAAGAGATACACCATAACTTATATCTCTTCACTCTAGTAGCATATCCTGGAAATATGCACCTTTTTTCCTTCGGCTCAACCTTACCATCTCTCACATGAGCATACACAGGACAACCAAACACCCTCAAATGTTCGCAATCAGCCGATGATCCAGACCAAATCTCAAAAGGAGTTTTACAATCAATAACCGTGGATGGAGACCGATTTACCAAGTAACACGCTGTATTGATAGCTTCAGTCCAAAAATATTTTCCCACGCCGGAATGCGAGAGCATGCTTCGTGCCTTGTCATAAAGTGTTCTGTTTATTCTTTCTGCGACCCCATTCTGTTGTAGTATTCTAGAACAAGTGCGATGGCGCACTATTCCTTCAGCTTCAAAGAACTCGTTGAACTCACGACTACAATATTCTAACCCATTATATGTCCTAAGACGTTTGATTTTTCTTCCTGTTTGCTTCTCAATCATGGTCTTCCATTTGATAAAGGTTGAATATGCCTCATCTTTCGTTTTCAGAAAGTAAACTCACACCATCCTTGAATAATCATCAATCAAACTCATGTAGTATTTGGCTCCGCTCTTTGATAGAATTCTGTTTGGACCCCAAATATTTGAGTGAATGTAGTCCACTATCCTTTTAGTCTTTTTACAGCCGATTAGCTGAATTTGACTCTAGTTTGTTTAACAAACACACAATGCTCACAAAGTCCCAATGATTCTGCTTTATACCCTTTCAACAAATCTATCTTTCCCAAAACAACTAATCCTCTATTACTCATGTGACCAAGACGTCAATGCCACAACTAATTTTGATCCTGCCTACCTTGGCTATTACTCCTTGATAATGCTACTGCAGTATCGCCCATAACAACACTCCCCTGGAGAATGTAAATACCCTTTTGAAAACTGCCTTTCATGCATACCATTGAGCTTTTTGTCACTTTGATTACATCGTCTTCTGCACGGTACTTGTAACCCCGAGAGTCTAGAGTCCCAAGAGAATCAGGTTTCTCTTTAACCCAGAAACATGCCAGCACGTCAGGATTCTAACAATCCCTTCAACCATTCTGATATTACCGATACCACCAACAGTCAACGAATGATTGTTTCCTAAATAGACAATTCCCTGCATTGGCTTGTAAGTATCGAACCACTTCTTGAACTGGCACATATGATATGTAGCACCAGTATCGAGTACCCAAGAGTTTTTCCCACAGTCTGAACTCACAGACAATACATCTTCTCTACCACTGTTTTCACTATCATCAGAATCGTTCACACCTTCAACAATGTTTGCTGCATTTTCCTTTTGATTTCCCTTCTTACCATTCAATTTCGAACAATCTCTCTTATAATGACCCTGCTCACCGCATTCATAACAGTTTGAGTTCTTTACCTTTAATTTGGACCTCCAGTTCTTCCTTCTTAAAGAACTCACTTTGCTTCTAGATCTTCCCCTAGTTATAGACATTTCCCTTCACCCTGATTGTTTGGCGCCAACTTTCTCAACTCTTTTGATTTCAACGCCCCTTTGACATCTGCTAGTGATAACTTATCATTACCATACATAATGGTATCTACGAAGTTTTCATAGAGAGTTGGTAATGATCTTAATACAAAAAAATCTTGATCCTCATCCTCAATATTGATATCTATGCTCTCCAAGTCCATTATAATTGATTTAAAATTATCTAAGTGCTCAGTTATGAACATACCTTCTTTCAATCCGAAATTGTACAAACGCTTCTTCAAGTATAATCGGTTTACTACTGATTTCTTTGAGTAAAGATCTCATAGCTTATTTCATTCTCATGCAGCAGTCTTCTCACCACTAATCTCACAAAACACGTTGTCTTTCACACTCATTAAAATCCAGCACAAAGCCCTTTCTTGAATATCTTACTTCTCCTCTTCTTTCATCTCTTTTGGTAACTTAGTCTCCACATCCTTCCACAGCCCTTGCAGTATTCACGAAGATTTCAGGTTAATCTTCCACAACACAAAGTTGGATCCCCCATCAAAATTTTCAATCATGTATTTTGTTGCTGTAGACACCATTGTGAAATCCTAATTGCAAAATCCCTAATTTCACCACGTGACTCTGATACCAATTTTGTTACTAAATCACTATGAAATTTATCACAAAATGGCTCAAGACCAGAACACAAATGAAACAAAGAACAATAAAGATAGAACGAGATTTAACGTGGTTCGACAATTGTTTACGTCTACGGGCGCCGCCAAAGAAAAGTGTTTCACTGCGATAGAAAAGGGTTACAAATTTCAGATTGTGTTTTGTGTAATCCTAGTAGTCTATTTATAGAGAATAAATAGAACTTACTAGATAATGGGCTCATAGCACAAGACAAACAATATACTGTCACAACATTTATTTGTATTGCTGAATACAGTACACTGTCAATGCACAATAACACTATCATAAACACATAACTGTACTGTTAGACATAGTAAACTGTCAAGGCACTATTCGACTCATTCACAACACTCACGTTTTCCTATATTTTTAAAGTGAAAACGATTGAAAATATCACACATCATCAAAATGATATTACCCTACAAGTTAACATATAATCTATACCTAACAAACATACCATCATATATGTCACTTAAAGTTAATTTTTATTTTTGGCTAATTTGTTGTGTTACATCATAAAAAATGTCAAGCATTAATAATTTATATTATGTTATTCAATCTGTCTAAAACTGGGTTTTAATTCACAATTGGCAAATATTAATAATAAAATATGGTTGTTCTGGAAAAATGGTTATGATATTGATTTTTTGGACAATTCTGATCAACTTTTAAATACTATAGTAAGTCATTCTTCATCTAAGTCAGTAGTTTTAATTACTATAGTTTATGCAAAATGTAATAGGGCTCATAGAATGTTGTTATGGGATCAGTTAAGGAATATTTCAGTTACTAGTTTACCCTGGTTAGTAGTTGAAGACTTTAACACTATTTCTATTGAAAATGAACAATTAGCTTGTAGAACTCTTTGCTCTAGAGGTATAGATGAATTTAACCATATGATTATAGACTGTAAGTTAGAAGACCATGGTTACATTGGATCAAACTATACCTGGACTAATAATCATAAGTGGAAAAGACTTGATAGAACATTGCATAATGATAAATGGAGAGAAATTTTTAATATAACAAAGGTAAATCATTTGGCTAGAACATATTCAGATCATTCTCCATTGTTAATCTCTGTAACTAATAATTCAACATATAAAAAACCATCTTTTAGATTTCAGAATATGTGGTTAAGGCATGAAATTTCTTAAAAACTGTGAATGATAACTGGTCTAAGTCAATCTGTGACTCTTCAAATATGTTTATATTTTGGTCAAAACTTAAAAGGCTTAAGGAACATTTAAAAATATGGAATAAAGAAACATTTGGAAACATTTTTTATCTTTTAAGTAAAGTAGAAGAAGATATAAAGATTGCTGAGTTAAGATTAGAAGGAAATGATTGTTCTGAAAATCAAAGTAAGTTAAACAGTTTAAACATTACATATTCCATATTGCTTAAGAGAGAAAAGGATTATTGGAAACAGAAAAGTTATTCTAATTGGATCACAGATGGTGATAACAACACTGCAATGTTTCATAATTATGTAAAGAAGAGAAGATCTAAAAATATTATAAAAGGAATTCAGGAAAATAATAGTTGGATTGAAAATAATAGTTTGATTGAAGATCATTCAGTTCATTTTGAGAAGTTAATAGATAAGATAAGAACTAAAATTTTAGATTGGAACTCTAAAAAACTATCTTTTGGAAGCAAAATGACCTTAATAAACTCTGTTCTTATGTCATACCCTATATACTATTTGCAATCTATTAAGTTACCTTTAAAAACTATATCTAGGATTGAGAAGCTGCTTAATAAGTTTTTATGGGGGTCTAGTGAGACTGATAAGCATATAGTATGGTCTACTTGGGATAAAGTGTGTAAGCCTTATAATGAAAATGGATTAAACATCAGAAGTATAAGAGACTTACAAACTGCTTTTTCATACAAACTCTGGTTTAACTTTAGGGATAATAAAACACTTTGGCCAGACATGATGCATTCTAAGTACTGTAATAGCTTACATCATTTACAATCAACATTGAAAATGACAGACTCTAAAATTTGGAAGAGAATGTATGAAGTTAGGGAAAGTGCTGAAAAACAAATAAGATGGAAGTTAGGTAATGGTAATGCAGATTTTTGGTTAGATCATTGGTATAATACCAAACCTTTAATAACTTTAACAGCAAGTAATTCTATACACTATACACAAACAAAGATTAAGGAGTATTGGATAGATGATGTATGGAACACTGATAAATTGTTAAGTATGTTGCCTGTTAATTATGTGAATGAAATCACTAAAGTTAATTTTAACCCATGCTTATCTGATTCTATAATCTGGAAACTATAAATTGATGGAAAATTCAATTTAAAGAGAACTGTTAATGAAGTAAGGATCAAAGCCGTAGAGTCACAAATAAAAGATAAATTCTGGAATAATATCTCACCAAAAATATGTTCTTTTGTCCTTTGGAGAGTCCTGAATAACACTATAAGTATAGATATTAAGCTGCAACAGATTGGTTTTAGTTTAGCATCTAAATGCTCTAGTTGCCAGAATCTACAAACTTTAAATCATGTCTTTGTATCATGTGAGTCTGCTTGGTATACCTGGTCATACTTTTCTGCTATGTTTAGGATAGATATAGGTAGACATATGACTGTGAATAACATCATTAATCTTTGGTTACTGTCTACATCGAAAAGAATACATATTAGAACAATTTTGCCTGCATTGATTGTATACTCTATTTGGCATGCTAGAAATAGTTGTAAACATAAAGATAAACCCTTATCTCCCAAAAGGATAGTTAACAATATTCTATTCATGCTTGCATCTCTAGATTCAGGCTTGCGGCTATCTAGGAAGCATTGGTCTAAAGATCTGCATTTAGCCAAAGACTTGAAATGTTTTAATCATATTAAATATACAAAATCATGTCTGTATGTTGTCTGGTCCTTGCCTGATCATAATAGACTTAAATTGAATTGTGATGGATCTGCTTTAAACAATGGTGAGGCTAGTTCTGGTTTTATAATTAGGAATAGTTTAGGAGTTACTTTAATAGCTAAAGGTGAATTACTTGGGAAGTGTTCTTCCATCACTGCTGAGGTTTTAGCTTTAATAAATGGGCTGATGTACTGTAAGGATTATGATTTATTGTCTGTAGATATTGAGACAGACTGTCTCAACTTATTCAATATGCTTGAAAATGGCAGTTATCCTTGGTATTTAGATCAAATTCTTACATATTGTAGATCTTTGATTAAGCCACAAATGACCTTGAAACATATATATAGAGAGCAGAACTATGCTGCTGATTGGGTAGCAAAATACGCACTGAAAGTGAATTCTAATTTCATGGTTGAATCAATACATCATTTGAATGAACTAAATGCAATAACGTTATTAGAATCATTAAATCTAGGTTATTTCAGATTCTTTGATGATGATTAACCCTTTTGGCAAGTGGAAGCTTGACCAACATTTTGTTTTTACAGGTTAAGGAACAATAAACAGCTCTGGTTGCAGAATAAGGACATGGAAAAGACTTGTTTAAGGAAAGAAGAAGAAGAAAAGGTATGGAATGAAGCATGGAAGAGATGGAAATTGCAGCTATGATATAGAATGGCATGGGAAGAGTCGTAGGAGAAGAGAAGAATGCAAGAGGAGACAAGGAAGAACATGTAAAAATGGAAATGTAAACTGAAGTTAATATTTGAAAAGAAAGCTGTATAAAATGAGTTACAACTCATTACACATTTGTAAAGCTTTTTTATATATCAATAAAAATGTATTTTCTTGGGAAAAAAAATTAAAAACACTAAATGCTTCAATGTATGATTAAGAAAATAAACAGAAACAAATCTAAAATAATCATCTATACATATTATGAAATATTTTTTTGCCACGAGTTTAAAATTTTATTTAATGCACAAAGATTGTTATGAAGCTTTAACAATTATATGCATATTTTTAAGTTTTTTTAATATTTTTCTACAGATTTACATTTACTATATGGATATGTTATAAAATTTACAAGTCTATTTTTATTATATTATTGATTGTACTATTATTATTTAGATGAGAAAATGTATCATGTCATACCATATAATAAATTTACACATAAGAGCACATAAAAAATATTTTATTCCTCCTTCAATTATCTTTAGTAAAGATATGCCATAAATAATATGTTTTATGGTGCATATGTTTCATATCACCATCCAAAATTTATATGGTGTTAATTTTTCTCAATATTACTTCAATCTCTTTTTTGACGAAGTTTGTATTATTGCAACAATCTCTTCTCTACTAGGGTTTACAATCTTGCTATTGATGAGATAATAATGGACTAGGAGAATATTTTGGATCTTGTGTCAGATGTGACTAGTGAGAGAAAGTCTAGGGAGAGAAAGTGAATATATTAGAATAATCCAGAATTAGTCCCCACCTACCAGGCAAGTGGGTCACCTTTTATATTAAAATAAGGTGGGCCTGTTTGAGGCCTTAGTGGGCTGACCAAGTATTTGATAATGCCCCTAAGTTAATTCTATGTTTACATATTGGTCCCTGAGAGACTCGAAATTCCTTAATTATTACACAAAGATCTTTTTATCACAATTAGGCCCTCATTATTTACATAGGCGAATTCCTCCCTTATCAGTAGCCCCCCAGTCTTCGGGAGCGGAGACTCATTGTCGAACCTGTAATTTTCGTTTGCATCTGCCTGGGCCTCGGATTCCGACCCATCCTTAGGCCCTCATTAATCTTTCCCCTCTCGCTTCGGTTCTTTCCCAACGTTCTTAGCCCTGAGTTAGGTCGGTTTCCACCTTCTTTTGGGCTTTTATCCTGAGCTTTTCTATGTTGGGCCGGTTTTTCTTAGGGGTTGTGGTGGCAAAGGTCCATTTCGTCAATCGGTTCGTAAAGGGCTGCTTAGGTAGGTCTTTGTCAGAAGGCGATCAACACGTGTCGCCAGCCCTAGGGGTGTGTCTTTTCCAGACTAGGCTCTTAGGGAGACCCTTCGTCTTCCCACTGTGCTTTTGTCGATTGGTATTCTCCGATCATTCTTCTTCGCCTATAAATACCCCTCGATCCTTAATCTCTCTCAGAGGCATTCTTAGAGAGAGAAAGTGCTGTCAGATCGTTTCTAGAGAGAGATAGTGCTTATCAGACCCGATTTAGACCTGGGATGCTCGTTTTATGAAACCAAAATACCCGAAGCAAACACCCGCGAAGAAGAAGAAAAAGCCTGAGTGGAGCTTTGAAGAGTGGTCTAGCATCGGGAACCGAGCAGAAGAATACCGTCGCGCCGGATTAATCTGGGGGTCTAACTCCAAGCCTTTTACTCCCGCACCACTTCCTCACGACCCTGTCTTAGCTACTCTGATCCCTGCTGAGTCTTTCCTTCTACCCGATCCTCTTATTTCTCTATCACCCGGGATTAGTCTTTCTCCCGAAACCGTCATCCTTTCTTCCAGCAGTAGTTCTTCCGATTCCCTTGCAGTTGGGTCTGAGAATCCGACCCTAACACCGGTTAACTCGCGCGTTTCTCCACATCCGTCCCTTCCCCGACGCACTCGGAAAATCAAATTCTTGACTATGGGAGAAAGCAGTCCTCTTTCGTCTCCCGCGGGAGGTAACGCTCTTGAAATGGTTCAGCTTACTCCCTCAATTCCAGGGTATCGGACCGGTACTAATACTGCGGTAACTTTTCTAAGTTTGCCTAAACGTCATCTGACGCCAGAGGAACTGGAGGCAGCGCTTCGGGCTCAGTCATTAAATGCAGCCGAGCCTTCCACTTCCCGGGTACGAGCATCGGACCCGAACATCGCTACTGCCCGGAGCTCCGACCAAGCCTCTAATCCCGATGCTGGGGAGTCAGAGGTAGATGTCACGCTCGCAGAGGTGTGCGTTGCTGCTGTTGGTAATGCTGCCAATCCTCCGGATGATCCCCTGCCCGCAGAAGTTGAGGCTATCATCACTACTCCCTACTTTAGTTGGCTTAAGACGAAGGATGTTGTTTCCCTTTACGAGGGGAAATACCTCTATTTACCGGAGTCTGACTATAAGGATCTGCTGATCCGATAGGGAATTCCCGAATGTGTCAACGTTCGGTTCCCAGTTCCCGGGGAGACCCCCGTCCATGTCCGATCTAGGGAGATCGTGATATTCACCGAGCTGTTCAACTGGGGGCTGCGCTTCCCCTTAGACCCCGAGATCGCGCTTTACTTTCGCACCCTCCAGATCTGCCCATCGCAGCTGACGCCGAACGGCTGGTACACTTTAATGTCCTGCATAATAGCTTCCCGTCTTTCAGGTCGGGTTATGCCCATGGAGGAATATATCGCTGTGTCGGGTCTATCCAAGTCTCCAAAATCCCCGTTCTTCTACTCTTCCTTGGGGAACAACTGGAAGGTGGTTAATGACTTCTTGGAGGGAGACAAAGGCTGGAAGCATCGGTTCGTGTTCCTGGGCGGGTGTTGGGAGAATGGTCTTCCTTATACCCCGCAGAATAAGAGGCAGCTTCTCCGCACCTGGGTTCATGACGGTACTGCTCTGGTCTCCCTTGTTATATATATTTTTTTTTGTTTTTTTTAAATACCGATTCTTCGTGCAGTATCGAAGGAATGGTTGCAAGGTCTGAAAAAGGACTACTGCAAAGTTGCTTGGGTTACGTTCGGGGTCCTCAAAGCTTATGCTCGGGCGCACTGGGGTCGGGCTATGCATCGAACCTTCATTGACACAAACTTAATCATGAGTAACCTCTGGCGTTGCTCGTCCGACCCTCTCACCATCGAGCAGCTTCGACAGCCCCCTTCCTTTGAGGATGTCATCGCGAAAACCGGCGCCCCTGGATCGCAGCTATACTTGCCAAAACGCAACAAGGCGCCTAGCAAGCGTCTAAAGTCGGATGAAGAGGGGGAGGAAGATGCAGTTGTGGTTGCTGCCGATATGGTTCGGGAAGAGGCACCCGCGACGGGAGGGGCAGAGGCTAGTCAGGACCCGGCGCCCGTGCAGAAAAGGAAGGCTCGTGCTGATGCGGATGGGACTAAGGCAAAAAAGTCCAAGCACTCAAAAGTGGAGAGCAAACCGAGCGACGGCGTGGGGGTTAGCTCCAAAAGTCTGAAGCTGTCCGACAAGGACGATGATGCGAATAGTGTTCCACCGGCGGACCTTGTGGAAATGCCCGATGATGCTGAGCCCCCCCGAACGTCGGATCCGACCGCAGCTTCGTTGAGTGGTACAAAGTATCCACTACTGTCCATGCTTGGCGGTCCGCACACGTTTCAGCTGCGGGGATCGGATGGTCTGGCGTTATCCCTGTACAACTTGCTCGTTCCCGTAGCTGTGAAAGAGCGTCGGGCGAATGAATTAGGTCAGCAGCTGGCTTCTGCAGAGGGAAAAATCGTCAGCCTGACCGAGGAGTTGGATAAAGCCAAGACGGCTCTGGCAACGACAGAGGGTTGTATTGCAGAATTCGAGCGCGCTGCGGAGGAGGCAAAGAAAGCTGCGGAGGAGGCGAAGAAGGCCGCGGAGGAGTCGAAGAAAGCCGTGGAAGACCGCGCTGCTGCTTTGGCTTCGGAGGTCCAGAAGCTAAAGTCTTCAAATGTCGCCTTCGCGAATCGGTGTAGGTAGTGGGCGGATAAAGAAGCTGCTGATGCGAAAGCCGCGTATGTGCTGTCACTCCACAACCGCTTCCCCGAACTTCAACTCGGGTCGATGTGGTTGGACGTGCCCGAAAAGGACCGGCCCGAGAGGGTGGATTGCGGGGAGGAAGAGGATGAATCCGACGACGATGAGGAGGACGATGAGAAGGATGATGATGAGTGACCCAGAAGTTGGGCTCTTTTTTTTTTTTTGTTGTTTGTAACTCTTTTGGGGGTCCCGGGGCCCCCTATCAATGTTTCTGTCGCACGTTTTAAACCTTACTTTGGGGGCCACGGGGTCCCCTTTTAATATATTGACGTTCTCGGTTAAATCCCTTCATAAATTGTGACCTGTATGATATATCGACAAAATGCTGAAAAGATTCTAAGTTAACAAATAATATTAGAAAATCCTGATAGGGTCTGCAATGGTGAATTGCAAAGTAGGTCGGGGACCTACAAAGTCGATCGGGAACCTACAAAAGCGGAAAAAACCCATTTAGGTTATGTAGATCGATCTGGCATCGAAAATTCTCCCAAAGGGTCGGGAAGAACATATATGTAGATCAGTAGATTGAAAAACCCATTTAGGTTCTGTAGATCAATGTAGTATCGAAAATTCTCCCAAAGGGTCGAGAAGAACATATATGTAGATCAGTAGACTGAAAAACCCATTTAGGTTCTGTAGATCGATGTGGCATCGAAAATTCTCCAAAAGGGTCGGGAAGAACATATATGTAGATCAGTAGACTGAAAAACCCATTTAGGTTCTGTAGATCGATGTAGTATCGAAAATTCTCCCAAAGCGTCGGGAAGAACATATATGTAGATCCATTAATATTAATATGAACAAACACTGTCCAGCTCGTCAGCTGATCAAGGTCGTGACACTTCAATATTCGGAAGGCAAAAAACGTTTGATTAATGTAATTGGGTGGTCGGGTGTTTGTGATGCCTCGTTAAAACCTCCTCGCGCCACCGAGGTAGGAAAGAGTGCATCCCCGAACCAATACAATTCAAGACAAAAGGTAAAATACAAATTGAGATACAAGTTTGCTACTATTCTAAGTACAATTTCAAGTGTTCGATATTCCAAGGTAGCCTCAATAAATGTCCGAGCCTATTCCGCAGGCGGTATGTCCCGTTCTTGACTTTCTCAACGACTTCGTAGGGCCCTTCCCAATTCGGGGCGAGTTTACCGAGGCTTTTATCTTTGGTGTGGGGAAAGACGCGCCTGAGAACCTTGTCTCCAACCTTGAACTCCCGACGGCGGACTTTAGAAGCATATCGACTTCTCATCAGGGTCTGATAGTGCAGAGAGTTCAACTGGGCCCGGTTGCGCTTCTCTTCTATGAGGTCAAGTTCGAGCCGTCGGGTACCGTCGTTCGCTTCCTCCGTATAAGTACCGACCCTGAAAGATGGGAAAATGGATTCCGCGGGGGTGACCGCGTCCATACCATATACTAAAGCGTAAGGCGACTCTTGGGTAGCTGTTCGGGGTGTAGTTCGGTAAGCCCATAGTACCTCTTGCAAGTAATCAGGCCATTTTCCGGCCTTTCCCTCGAGGTTTTTTCTGAGGCCCTCCAAAATGGTTCGGTTGGTTACTTCGACTTGCCCGTTTGCTTGAGGATGAAAAGGAGCTGAGAAGGATTGCCGGATCTTATGAGTGGTGCAAAAGGCTCTCATTTCTCCACTATCGAACTGCGGTCCATTATCCATTGTTAGCCTCTGCGGTACCCCGAACCGACAACATATGTTTGCCCAGATAAATTTGATGATATCTTTTGTCTTAGTTACGGATAAGGGTTCGGCCTCGACCCACTTGGAGAAATAATCTACTGCCACAACGATCGTCTGCATTCCTCCCGACGCCATCGGTAATGGTCCGACTAGGTCGATTCCCCATCGGTCAAAGGGTAGTCCCTCAGATATGGATTCTAGGGCAGTTGCAGGGACGTTTATCGCGTTGCCGAACCTTTGACATGTGTCGCAGGTTTTGACTATGAGCCGCGCATCTGCTGCTATCGTCGGCCAATAGAACCCTGCGAGGAGAATTCGCCTAATTAGGGCCTTGTACCCGCATTGCGCCGCGCCCTCACCATCATGCAGCTCGGACACGATTATCTGCGACTCCTTGACTCCCAAGCACCGAAGTAGTGGACGACTGAAAGACTTTTTGTATAATACATCGCCTAAAAGGACGTATCCCCGAGCTTTGTTGCGTACTTTTCGGGCCGAAGCGCTATCTAAGGGGAGCCGACCCTCAGCTAGGAAGGCGATAATGTCCCGCCGCCAATCCGAGGTTGCTATCGAAGAGATCTGACATGCCATTTCAGGTCGATTGTCTAACTCATGACGCTTGATAATAGATGGGTTTTCTTGTTCTGTCACCCAAGGGTAGTTGTTAGAGCAGGAAATCGTTGCCAAAGAATCCGCGGCTGTGTTTTCGCTCCTCGGGACGTGTTCATAGGTGATTTTGTCAAATGAAGCAGCCAAAACCCAGAGTGCTGCTAGGTATTGTACCAAATGTTCCTTCCGAGCCTCCGCACTTCCCGAAGCTTGATTTATCAAAAGTTGGGAATCGTTGATGAGGCGTATTTGTCTGGCCCCGCACACCTGCGCTAGCCGTAGTCCGGCCAGAGCAGCCTCGTATTCTGCTTCGTTGTTCGAAGTATGGAAACCGAATCGGATGGCTTGGAGCATGCTAATGCCCGAAGGGGTGGTGATCTGTATTCCTGCTCCGCAGCCACCGACGTTTGCTCTCCCGTCAGTTCGGATAACCCATTCGCCCAGAGTGGCTTCTTGGGGAGGCATCTCCCGATCGGGTCGTTCGGAATGGAACTCTACTAAAAAATCAGCCAGAGCCTGTCCTTTGATAGCCGTTCGGGGTTCAAAGTCGATGTCGAAATCTCCGAGCTCCACTGACCATTTGGACATTCTCCCGGACATGTCCGGTCGCTGAAAAATGTACTTGAGGGGGAATGACGTTCGGACCACGATAGGGTGAGCCTGAAAGTAAGGGCGCATTTTCCGTGCTGCTGTCACCAGGGCGAGTGCCAATTTTTCCAACTTTAAATACCGAGTTTCCGCATCCAACAAGCTTTTGCTCACAAAGTAGACCGCTGTAGGAGCCGGTCCCAATTCACTAATTAAAGCCGCACTGACCGCAAAGTCTGTAACCGTGATGTAAAGGAAAAGTGTCTCGCCCACCGCGGGTTTTGTCAAAAGGTTCGGGGACGACAGGTATCGTTTGATTCCCAAGAACGCCTCGTCACATTCAGAGTTCCAAGCAAAAATTTTGGCTTGTCTTAAAACCTGAAAAAATGGAGCGCATTTGTCAGAGGAGCGGGAAATAAATCGATTTAGGGCAGCCAGACGCCCTGTCAAGATTTGTACTTCCTTGATGCTCCGGGGTGGAGTCATATCGGTGAGAGCTCGTAGTTGCACAGGATCTGCTTCAATCCCTTTTTCGCTTACGAAGAAACCCATGAATTTTCCTGATCGGACTCCAAAAGAACATTTCTCCGGGTTAAGCTTGAGATTTATCCCTCGCAAGTTGTCAAAGGTTTCCCCGAGGTCGTCAAGGTGGGCTGCGTCCGCGCTGCTTTTTACCAACACGTCATCGATGTACACCTCCATATTTCTCCCGATCTGACCCTCGAATGTTTTGTTAACGAGCCTCTGGTATGTTGCGCCAACATTTTTCAGCCCAAAAGGCATTACTTTGTAACAATATAATCCCCGGCCCGTGATGAATGTGGTACTCTCTTGGTCCGCGGCGTGTAATTTGATCTGGTTGTACCCGGCGTACGCATCCATAAACAACAGCAATTTGTTACACGAAGTCGAATCTACCAGCTGGTAGATTCTTGGCATCGGGAAAGGATCTTTCGGGCACGCCCGGTTAAGGTCGGTAAAATCCACACACATTCTCCATTTCCCATTTTTATTTTTGACCAGAACGGGATTAGAGATCCAAAAAGGGTAACGTGCTTCCTTGACGTGTCCGACGTCGATCATTCTCTCAACTTCTCGCAAGATAACGTCTGCTTTGTCAGGGGAAAAGGCCCGGCGCTTTTGGGAAATTGGTCTGACGTTTCTATTGATAGTTAGTTTGTGAACGGCAAAGGATTCTGGTACCCCGGTGACATCTCCCGAACACCATGTGAACAGGTCTAGGTTTTTCCGCAAGAGGGTCAGCAGTATTTCCCTTAGGTTCGGTGAAAGGCGTACCCCGATCCGCAAAGACTTTCCCGCAGCGAATTGGTATTGCTTGCATTCCTCGTCTGTTGTCAAAAGGTTTGGAGCTTCCCGAGGGTCGTCAACGGGTAACGATCCCGGGGGTAGCCCCCTTAATTGCTATTCTTGAGCTTGAACCATCTCTTGGTTTTTCTTAGGTGCTAATGCCGCCCGGTAACATTCCCGTGCCGCTTTCTGGCTGCTCCGGACCACGCCTACGTTGTTTCCGACCACGTATTTTAAACACTGATGAATCGTAGAAGTTAATGCGTGCATGCGCGATATCCATGATCGGCCAAAAATGGCATTGTGGGAAGCCGGTGCGTCGACTACCACGAATAAAACCGTGACCTCCTTCTTGAAAGGGCCGCGGCCTAGATGCACTGTGCCCTCGAACTCTCCTATAACGTCGGCTGCTGACCCAGTAAATCCGACAATGGTTCGGTCTGACCGAGCAATCGCTGGCGGTGTTCTAAACTTGGCAAAAGTAGATGCGAAGATGATATTTGTAGAACTCCCGGTGTCCACCAAGATGCGCCGAACCTCTTCTCCTGCAATAGCAGCTCCAATCACAATGGCGTCCTCATGAGGTCCGGCTATATCCCTCATATCGTCGTCGTCGAAGTGCAAAATCGGCGAAGGGGCGCTTCTGGTTTTGAAGCAAGTTCGGGCTTCCAACTGAGTGGTTAGGTTGACGATGTGCCTTTTCCTGGAGGTATGCGTAACCCCTGCCATAGAATCTCCCCCAAAGATAGTCAAGGATTGAAGAAATTACAAAGGCCTTGCACGTTGCCGACGCTCTCCTCAACTTCCTCCTCGATGATCCCGATAATGTTGCGGTTAGCTTCCGGGTCGAGATATTCAATGGAAACGTCAAACTGGTCGGTAACCTGAGAGATGGCCATGGTGATTTTGGATTTTGGTACCACCACGACTTCTTTCGAGGTCGTACCTTGTTGTGCCTTCTTTACGTACTCCAGAAGGTTTCTGTGTTCTATTAAGATCTGTATTTCTTTTTTCAAGGCAATGCAGTCCTTCGTATCATGCCCAACGTCCTCGTGATAGCGACAATAGCGATTATTTCTTTGCTGTCGAGGCGTCGGAATTGGGAAAGGTCTTCGGTACATTCCGCTCCTCTTGGTTTTCTCGTAGATTGACGCCACACACTCCGTGAGGTCCGCGAAGTATGCAGGTCGGATCCACTTGTTAGACATGGGTCGCAAAGTCGTCTGATTGGTTCCCTTTGGTTTTGGACTGGTTAAGTTCGAAGACTTGTTTGTCACAGGAGGGTTCGGGTGTATCGTGCTAACCGGTTGGGCTGCCCTTGCGTAATCCGACTGGGTGCTCTGCCTTATTACTACCGACGCTTGGGTACTTTGTTGAATCTGTGCGGCCAATTCAGAGGCTTCGGTCTCCTCGATCAATATCTGCTTTTCTATCTGCGCTAGTAGTGCAGAAAACGTGAATGCTTGTTTCTTTGTCACTGCTTGCTTCATTGGTCCGGGGAGCAGACCCAAGCGAAACGCTGTTAAGGCCACGTTTTCTTCGCAGTGATCTAGGTCGGTTTTCGCGTCGATGAATCGCCTTGTATATTCTCTGAGGCTTTCCCGTAGTTTCTGTCTGCAATTCATGATGGTGTCTCCGTTGGCTCGGAAGCTTTTGCTTCCTACGAAGTGTTGCCTAAACATCGTCCAGAACATCCCGAAGTTCCGAATACAACCCTGCGGTAAACGGTTGTACCACTTAGAGGCTTGGTCCTTGAAGGTCATGGAAAAA
Organism: Limnanthes douglasii subsp. nivea; assembly: GCA_036936605.1. Lineage (NCBI taxonomy): Eukaryota > Viridiplantae > Streptophyta > Magnoliopsida > Brassicales > Limnanthaceae > Limnanthes > Limnanthes douglasii. The sequence goes on from JAUPFV010000002.1 coordinate 212,666,653, forward strand.
GCTCTGCATAGGAGTTTGTCATCGTTATCGAAACTTAGCATAAAGTTTTTAAAGGCCTCCAAATGGTTATCCGGGTCTTTCTTTCCGTCGTACTTTTCTAGTTTAGAAATGTCGAATCGCTTCGGGAGTTGTCCCGCGAGTATCTCATCGGACAGCGGGGATGCCCTCCAATTGACTCCGAACTCACACGTTCCTCCCCCGAGGCCTTCTGTTTGAATTCCATAGAGTCCCTCAACTCCCGGGCTGATAAAGTGGCTGCTAGTTCGGTAACCGTGGTTCTAACTGTTCCACGGCTGCCAGGGCACAGGTGGCAAAACTGCCCTATCTTCTCGGCTGGCGGCATGCATTTCTTCCTTCTCAAAGGATACTGGGGTCTGCTTATCAGTGCTCTCCTTCTTATATTTCAGAGGGTCTGCCCTGGGTCCTCGGAGGCGTCGGGAACGACTCTTTTGTGTACGCTGGACCCTTTCCCGTTGCCGGTACTCTCTGCCCGAAGAGTCATCCGAGGGGTAGTCTACCGCTGTGCCACGATGGTCCTCCGGGTACCTCCGAGCCCTAGCGACTTGCTCGTCGTCGGGATGAGATTCTCGGTAATACCTAACAGGTCGGGCTTCGATTTGCGGACTAACGTCATGGCCTGCTGCCTCCAAAATAGGTTCCTTGCCTTTTCCTTCCCGAACCCTTTTCTCACTTAGTGCCCGCTCTCTCTCTTCCTTTAACCTGGCAATATCTTCAAGAAGCTGTTTTCGCGTCATTATTAAGGTCGACCGTTTGTTCCGACCCCGGTCGTCGCGCTCCCGACCAGGGGCTTCTTCTCCTTCCGACACCGAGACGGCTCGGACGACTTCTCTTCCGACCCTCTCTATCGCAGCCTCGTTATTCATCCCGCAAAATGTGATTTTTTAAGGAACAAAAGATTCCTTTTTCAGTATCACTCGTTCCCACAGACGGCGCAAATGATGAGATAATAATGGACTAGGAGAATATTTCGGATCTTGTGTCAGATGTGACTAGTGAGAGAAAGTCTAGGGAGAGAAAGTGAATATATTAGAATAATCCAGAATTAGTCCCCACCTACGAGGCAAGTGGGTCACCTTTTATATTAAAATAAGGTGGGTCCGTTTGAGGCCTTAGTGGGCTGACCAAGTATTTGATAATGCCCCTAAGTTAATTCTATGTTTACATATTGGTCCCTGAGAGACCCGAAATTCCTTAATTATTACACAAAGATCTTTTTATCACAATTAGGCCCTCATTATTTACATAGGCGAATTCCTCCCTTATCAGCTATTATTTCAAATATTAAAATATCATTTACAGTGTTTATGTATTCATAGACACAACATTATCATTAATGTTTAAAAAATTGTATTTTTACCTACGGTCTTTTGAGATAATTATTTTCTTTCTCTTACATTAGAATATTGTTTTCTGTGACATTTCAAACTAATTATTTTTAATTAAAATTTATTTTTGGATTTGTCTAAAATTAAATTTTTTGTTATTATATTTTCAATTCAAAACAATTTTAGAAGGGTAACTTTGATATGTATAAAATATTTTGAATAACTTGAATATCATGGATTTAAGAAAAGAAATAATTTTTATTTAAGAACATAAAATCAAAATACCAATATATTATAACTTTCCATACATATTTATTTGATTTGTATACGACCTCAAAAGTGTTTTAAATTTTCAATACATAAATCTTTTATATATATATATATATATATCGTACAGATGATCAGCTGGAGCATAACATATGAGGTAGTTGTTTCTTATTTATTTTTTTATTTCTTTTGTTTAATAGTTTGTCATGATGTTTTCCCAAACACGATTAAAGATGTAAAATACCTTGAGAACTATAAGTATAAATTTTGATTTGTTTTGTCATTTTATTCGGTGGTATTCGGATACAATATTGGTTTTTGGACATATACGGTTTGGTATTCGTGATGATATCATTTTACAACATAAAACAAATTTAAGGAAATCTATAGTGGGATAAATAAATAGATAGTATTTTTAAGAAGACAATATAGCATTTTACGGTGAGAGGCAACAAACCTAAGAACTAAATACAACAATATAGGATAAATCAAAAATGTGGGAGTTAGTGTCTGGAACAATTAAAAAACCAACCACAAACACAGTAAACAATAGCCTAACAATCTAGCTCAATATCAAATGTACATTGACACAATAGAACTGAGAAGAACATAATACAACTGATGATCTTGTAATGTAATGGTGTGTTGGAGCTAGTAACAGATAAAACAACCGGAATAGTAGTGATATGCTAAAAGATAAGTGGAAGTCAGACATAGAACCATAAATCGCGACTAAAAGCTGTCCCCAAATAAACAACCAGACAACCCAAAGATCCACGCAGCAGATTAGGAAGATGAGACCGTCAAACATAAAACCCGAGATACAATTATACTATGACATTAACTACTGGAGTACAGTGGAAAGAATACAAACTCAAATACATAAATACATAAAATCAACTAAAACTGAAGTCACATTGTCTAGACCTAAAACTCCAAGATCTAGAACCCAAACTCCGAGAACTAAATCTGAAAATCCAATATTCAGAACAAACAACCAAAAAATTAAAGGTGAAACTAAAATACCTCAATACAACTGTACTATGACATTAACCACCATACTAGAATACAAACAACCCAAACTCAAATACGCAACTATGCAAAATATATAAAACTGAAGCCACGTGGTGTAGATCTGGAACCCAAAGTCCTAGATTTGAAACTTCGTGGTTTGGAATAAATAACCCATAGACAGAGAAAAACACAAACACAAAATAAATGTAAAAAAAACAACTAGATCTAACAAAACTCACAATAAAAAGATGTAACCACCAATAATAAAAACAACTCTTAGTTGAAAAAAAAACATCTATGAAACTTGAACACACTGTGTTATAAAAATTCCAAAAAAGATAAAGCCAACGGAAAAATAAAATCGTGTACTAAAAACCATAGAGGCCACTAAATTTCTAAAAATAAAATAAAATTTGTTTTCTAAAACTTTGTATCGTTCGATAAAATTTGATATCCTTCTTCTATTATTTTGGTTATAATTTTTTTCTTTTAATTTAACTCCAGAAGATATTTCATATTACAGTATATTACCATAAATAAATAAATATTTTTTTCTTTTTTAATTATTATTCTCTAAATTTTATATTATGTGTTTTGGTCCTTTTAATGGGTTTTTATTATAGGTTAAAAAAATTAAGAATATAATAATTGTATGTATGGTTTATGGTGTTATTTTAATTTTTAATTAAGAGAGTAAAACATTGATTTGCTAACTTTTGGAACCAAAATGAATAATTATATAAAAATATTAACAGACGACATCTAAATCTTTAGTTGTTTAAAAACTTTAGTAGTTAAATGAATTGGGATCTTGGAGGGTGATGTATAGATAACTAAGGTTAAGATAAAAAAAGCTAGCTCCAAGAATGGCTCCTGGTTTCTTGCTTTTTCCTTCTTCAATGGCTACTGCTTCTAGCTAATTCTTCTTCTTCATTATAATCTCTCTTTGTTTTCGTTTATCTCTATCATGGAGATTTACAACAATGAAATTTTCGAGGAAGAGGATTTTCCTATTCTTAACTCAAGAAACAGAGTACCAGTTAAAGATGAATTTAGTAGGAAATCATATGATGATATTGCTAAAGATATTAATGGTGATTGTACTGTTAAGTTGGTTCCTAAAATGGTAAACAATCAAGGATACCATATTGTTATTCAATACTCAAGTGATGTCAAAGAATTCATGAATCTTTCAGCAAAAATCACGATCATAGGAAAATTCTCATTGGGTTTACCTAAGAAAACGGTTATTGATCTTTTTGTGTCTTCTTTTAAGTTTAGATGTAACTACAGTGTATTCAAATAGGACTCTATACATCTTATTATGGAGTTTGATTTGAAAGAAGATGTTATCAAAGTGTGGTCCATAAATGTTTGAAGAATCGACAGCTCTACGATGAGAGTCTTACACTAGAAACCTGACTTTAATGTGAAGTATGAATGCCATGTGTCGTTGGTATGGGTAAAGCTTGGAAAAGTCCCTCGATTTCTTTATAATAAGAAAATGTTATCTGATATTGTTTCCACCATTGGATTTCCATATAAGATTGAATATCCGGACAAGAACAGAGCCTTCAACAATGTTGTTGTTGCTTTGGTGGAGATGGATGTTTATGCTAAGTTTCATGATAGAATATGGGTGGGTTTTGGTAGAAATGAAGGCTGCTGGCTTTCCGTTTCTTATAGAAATCTGGCTACTTATGGTAGGGTGAAATATTGTTTGAAGACTCAAAAGTTTCAAAATAAAAGAAGTAATGTTATTGGAAATGTTAACAACACAAATGAAACTGAAATTTCATTTCCTGAAAATGGAAATGTTTACAAGAGTGTTAATAAAAGTAAGAACAATAATACTATTTACAATCATGTATATGTTCCTAAGATAAAGTCTATGGTGATTGAAAAGAATGTTGCGTCCTCATAAGTTTCTGGAAATCTTGGCAATCGTAATGATTTCCTCAATTGCACTGAAGTTAATAAGGATGTTCTAGTTGCTTCATAGAATGTCAATCTTGTTCAAGGTTCTCTGAAGGACTCTGTAAATGACAATAGAACTCATGGTGAAGACACTAAAACTATTGATGTTTTGAAGAATCTTAATAAAGATATTGACTTTAAGATTTCACATGAGTATAGCATTTTACATACTGAAGATAACTCTCCTAAACAAGGTAACATTAGGAGTGATTCTACCTCTCTTACCAAAAATACTAGTGTGAATTCTCCTATTGACCATGGCTTTAACAATATTCTGCAAAAAAAGTTGAAATTTGTAAGTAAAGGGAAAAGACCAAGTAAAAGAGTCATTAAATCTCTGCACTTTTCAGGGATAAAGAAAAAGTATAAGTCTGTATCTGATCATGATTAAAATCTTATGTTGGAATATCGGTGGTATTAATAACAACTCTACTATTGGTAGATTGAAAGAGATTATTATAAAGGAGAAAATAAATATTTTTTCTATTCAAGAACCTATGGCCAGGGTGGAGGTGGAAAGTGATGTGGCTGCTAGATTATGTTTTCCTGATTATTCTGTTAATTCTTCTAACAATATTTGGGTTTTCTGGTCTATGTATATCAGCATAGATATGTTATCTAATCATGATCAATTCCTCCATCTTAAGGCTTGGCTTACCATAGGGGATTTCAATGTGGTGGCTTCTGTCGATGAGCAGATTGGTTGTTCTTCCCTTTATCAGAATAATATTGAGGACTTCGTTAACGCCATCAGTGATTGCCATCTTGAAGATGCTACCTGGAACAAAAATTTAAAATGGAAAAGATTAGATCGCGTGATGATAAACACCAATTGGTCTAACCTTCTCAATTTCACTCAGGTTATCAACATGGTCAGAACTTGTTCTGACCATGCCCCATTACTTATCTCTGGTTCTATATTAAGTAATACTTATATAAACAATAAGATAAGATTTAAATTTTTAAATGTTTGGTCTATTGATGAATCCTTTTTTAGTATGGTGGACCAAAATTGGAATCTAAGTATTATATCTTTTCCTAATGAACCATTCTGGTTCAAGATGAGAAGGCTAAAAAACTGTTTAAGTCTTGGAATAGAAACAGTTTTGGAAATATTTTTAGTAAAGTAAAGGATGTTGAGAAAAATGTGATTAACATGGATATTAATCATCAAAGAGATAATAGTTCAACCTCTAATGCAAATCTTAAGAAGGGTACTGGTCTGCACCTAAAGGCTCTTAGAACTGAGGAAGCGTTTTTGGAGGCAGAAATGTTATAATGCCTGGCTTAAGGAGGTTGACTGTAATTCTAAATTTTATCATGCATATGTAGATAAAAAAAGAAGAATTAATGCTATTAAAGGCATTAAATATGAGGATAGTTGGTATTATGATGATCCTAGTATAGAAAATTCTGTTGTTAACTATTTTAATTCTTACCTGTCTTGTGATTCATTTAGTAGCAAGGAAGAAGAGGAGGCTCTGATGTCATGTGATATCTTTGACACTATCCCCAAGCTGGTTACCAATGATGATAATGCTCTTCTTATGATGCCTGCAAAAGAAGAAGAAATTTGGGATATTGTTAGCAATATGAAACCTAACAGTGCTGTAAGATTAGATGGGTACAACATTTCCTTTTATAAAACTTGTTGGAGCATAATTAAGGGTGATCTTTGTACTTCTATTAACTCTTTCATTCAGGGTTATAGCATGCCAAATGGCATGTTTGCTACTGGGATTAGTCTGATCCCTAAAACTTCTAACCCTATTAGTTGGAGTAATTATAGACCATTTAGCCTATGTTCTATGTTGAATAGAATATTTTCTAGGCTTATCAATACAAAGCTTTCTACTATTATTCCTCGTATTATTTCTAGCAATCAGACTGCTTTTGTTAAAAACAGTTCCATTCACGAAAATATTCTTATAGCCAAAGAGATGGCCTATGATCTTAATAGAAATCCTAAAAATGGTAACATCATGATTCAGTTGGACATGTCAAAAGCATTTGATAGAATGTCCTTCTCTTTCATACTGAAAGTTTTATCTCATTTTGGTTTAGCTAGTAGTTTCATAAGTCTGGTTTCTAAGATGATTAAGAGGGTCAATTTGTTTATCCTTATTAATGGTAACAGCTATGGTTATTTTCAATCTAAAAGGGGTTTGAGACAGGGTGATCCCTTATCTCCAAGCTTCTTTATTATTAGTGAGGAAGTGCTTATTAGAGGTCTGACTAAGCTGTTAAATGCTAACAAGTCTATGTAGTATGATTCTAATACCTAAATCTTGGTCCTTTGTACTGCTTTTGCTGATGATATAATCACTTATACTAACAGTCTCCCTAAATTTACTAAGCTATTAAGATTTTTCATAGACATGTACCAATTGGTGTCTAGCCAGTCAATCAATAAAGACAAAACAAAAATCATTACCTCAAATAAGTTACATCACTGCAGAATTCATGCATTGGAAAGCTCCACTGGTTTTAGCACTGATAGTCTTTCAACCTGTTATCTGGGTATCACCCTACACAGTAATAATAACGCTCATAATTATAGCCCTCTACTTGACAAGATAAATGCAAAAGTTATGGAGTCAGATTCAAAATTCTTATTCTATGGGGGAAGGCTTTTATTAATCTTAACTATTTAAATGTTTATAACTTACTATTGGATGCAAAGTTCAGTTATTCCTATATGTGTTATTAAAAGAATTGAAAAACATTTAACAGATTTTTTATGGAGGTCAAAGTTCAATGAAAAATTGATTCATTGGACTTCTTGGGATAAGCTCTGTTTTCTTTTTGAAGAAGATGGACTGAATATCAGAAAATTAGCTGATATTCATGCCACTTTCTCCAAAAAATTATAGCTTGCTTATAGCAAAAATGAGAGTCTCTGGTCTAGAATCATGCAAGATATCTATAACAGAAACTCTCATCCTTTAAAATTTAAATTAAAGAAAGCTGGTTTACTAACCTGGAAACACCTTATAGGTATTAAAGATGATGCAGAAAGTAATATAAGGTGGTTGCTGAAGCGTGGTGATATAGATTTTTGGTCTTAGAATTGGCACCACTAGCCTCATATCTTGGATCACAAGCTGCCTACTAATAACTGGTATCTTGAGGCCAGGGTGAACTCATTCTGGAAAGCTGGCTTCTGGGATTTTGATGCTCTAACTAGCGTTGTTTCGGAAAATCGAATGAACCAGATTAGCAAATTCAAAGTTGATTCCTCCAAAGCTGATGTTATGATCTAGGACTTATCCCCTGATCACAATTTTAACATAAAATGCACTTGGAGCTCTATAAGGAAAACCAATAGGCCTTCTCTTTTCTACAAAAAAAAATTGGGTTTCTATTACTCCAAGGAAGTTTTCATTCTTACTTTGAAAAATCTTTAAAAAATTTATTCCCATACACTCTGTTTTATAAAAAAGGCATTTGTACTTGGCATCAAAATGCCAATTTTACTTAAACCATTTCTGGCTCAAGTAATTTCTTTGGCATCAAAACGCCGAATCTTGTAATTTCTAGCTCGAGTAATTTCTTTGGCAAACTAACGCCTATGGTTGCTGAAACCAGAACGTTTCTTGAGGGTTTCTTGATCTGCAAATCCAAAAATTGGGTTAATATCGATATTGAAATTGACTGTTTGACTCTGGTTAACATTATTAAAAATCGAAAAAATCATTTGTACCTTAAATCCCTAATTTCTATTTGCAGAGATCTTTTTCTCCCTTCTATGACAATTTCTTATATCTCGAGAGTCCAAAATGGGGCAGTAGATTGGCTCACTAAGTGGACATTGAAATGTAAAGATAAATTATCGTTCTCTCATTTCAATGCCCCCAATCCACTGCTTGCTATTGTGTTGCTTGAGAACCTTGGATTAGGCTACATCTCTTCTTCTTGATTGATGTTGTTTCTCTGAAAACTGTTGGAAGTTCGCTTACTCTTGCAGATAAAATCCAGATGCTGAGCTTGTTGATTCGTGGAAATGATGCTACTTTTGGCGTGGTTTTGATGATTCGTGGAGCAACTGAAGAGAGCTTGAAGATGAAATTGGCTAAGGTTTGGCTGGATTTGTGTTTGGGGCTTAGCTTGTTGAAATAGAAGCTTTGCTGGATGAAGTTCGATGAAAATTATCCTAAATTTCAATCGAGTTCGACCTTTGAGCATGTATTCACCTCTAGTTCTTGTTGAAAAAAGAGGTTTGAAGCTTGAATTGGGGGTTGGAGCTCTCGATTGTGTGGATGGACTAAATCAGTCGTTCTCTGAATAATGCATTAGGTCTAATTGCGTCTTAGATCCCTATGTTATAATTCAGTCTTAATTGGCTCCTCAAACATTAGTATTTTTCTTATTAAAGTTAAAAAAACCGCTTGCTTAAAAAAATGAATTGGAATATCATTGGAGAAAGATAGCGATTTTATTATAAAAGAATACGAGTATTTAGTGGAGATTTAATATAAATATAAATGAGAAATATAATTTTTATAAACTCTCAATATTAAGATTGTTTTTTATTTTAATTTTGAAAAACATTACTATAAATATAAACAAAAAATATAAATATATATTCAATAATAATATAAATAATAATAATATAATATAAATATATCTGCGTGTTTGTGTACCACAATAATTGTATGAGGTATATTTATGTATTAGAGTTGTATCTCTGCCTCATTTTATACTTTGATAGTTGGCATTTTCTTTTTTGGACTTCGAATAATTCTGTCCCATAAACAGAAATTTGATATCTACATACACCCTATTCAATTAATTACCAAGACTACAACGAGTGTGGAAATAGCTATCCCTACCCGTTTTCCCCAAACCTTGATGACGATAGAAGTCCAAATCCCTTACATTTTGATTATTGGCATTTTCTTTTTTATCATTATTTATTTTAAATTATCACTTTAACAAAGTTGAAAACATACGAAAGCAACCTATGACATAATTTTAAAATTAAATTCTAATTATTTTAGAATTAATTTTGTTAACTATTGAACTTAACCTATAAATAATACATTTGAAAAATAAAATCATCATTTATTAACTATACTATTGATCTTAACCTATAAATAATATTTTTGAAAAAGTAAAATCATCAAATACCTAAAAGATAAAATTATATAATATATTAAGGTGTATAATAGCGAAGACTAGCATTTATTTTACTATTTTGGTGTTAGGAGTAGAAAAGGCTATTATTGAGTTTGGTAGTTGTAAGTTGGAATAAATTTTTACAATGCCACAAAACCAATAATTTTAAAATTAAAAATTAAAAACATTATTTATCTTAAAATATTTAGTATTATTGTAGTTGCATGCTTATCTATTTAATAGATATTACGAAAAGATTTTAAAAATTACGAGAACATTTATTTTTTTAAATTAGTATATATATATTATTATTCTAATACATGTCAAACTAACACGAAATCATATTTAAAAAATTAATGAATTACCCTCTTGGCTAATAATGAACGTCATATATCTATTTCATATATAACTAGTGTATGTGTACGTTGAAATATATTTACCTCGTTGTTGGCCATTAAAATATTTGATGTTTATATGTTTAATATAGTATATTTTAATTACCATCATGAACAACACCATCTCTATAAGTAATGAGGTTATTTAGTTTTGGAGATGATGCTTTAGTAAACGACTTTGCTAAATTGTCACTCAAACTAAGTAATGAGGTTATTTAGTTTTGGAGATGATGCTTTAGTAAATGATTTTTCTAAATTGTCACTCAAACGTACATAAAAGAATGTATGAGTCATTTTTAAATCAGTCATCTTATGTATTAATGACTTAGACTAATAAATATAGATTTCTCACTATTAGAAATCTCATAATAGGAAATACTTAGTATTGTTTGAATACAATGAATTTGGATTGCCATTACTTTGTTACAGTGAAAGATATCAATAAATATCCCAACTATTCATATTATTTTCTAGTTAGGACTAATGTTATGGATACTAATTTCAAAGTCAAATTAGATATATAGGCTTGTTTCCTTGAAACCCACAAAACAACATTTCCATTCATCCACATAAATATAAACGCATATTTTGTCGTTGATTTGTTATCGTGTAGATTAGTGATCTACTTCATCCATATAAGTGTAAAAACACATCCCTATAATACATATGTATTTATTTATTCAAGAATAAAAGATATATTACAAAATCATTTTATTGCTTCGTACCTGAATTATAAGTAAATTAACTTACTTTACTAATCGTAAATAAAATATCAATTTTGTACATTTGTGGACCGTTCCCTACAGCATCATGGAATGAAAAATGATATTTTGTATCATTCATTGACAACTTTCCTTGTTACGGGTATTTATATCTTATTTACAAAAAATCAATGTTATTGATAAGTTCAAAACCATTAAGATCGAGGTTGAAAAACAGCTTGGTAAATACATTAAGTGCGTCGAATCTGATCATGGTAGTGAATACTTACGAACAATACGATGGTTTAGGTGAACAACGTAATGGCCCATTTGCAAAGTTCCTACGAGAGTGTGGAATAGTCTCTCGGTATACGATGTCGGGTTCGTCCAACATGAATGGAGTATCTGAGAGACAAAATCGTACATTTAAGGATATGGTAAAAAATATGATTAGTCATTCAACGTTACCTATATCACTCTGGTGAGAATCAATAAAATGTGTAACCTACCTTCTTAATAGAGTTCTAACGAAAAAACTACTAAGACAACGGATATCCCAAGTACAATAGGGGTTTTAAGTTTTATGATCCTTCCACTAAAAATATACTTGAGGCGGGTATATCAAAAGTATTTGTGGATATAAAGTTTGAGGATAAGAATTTAGTAAAAAGCATTAATTTTGAGAAAAGAATCAGTAAAGATTCGTGAAGGTTCTAATAATGATACTACTGTATCAAATGATGATATGGTATTTAGAAGTATAATCGTAACTTTGGATTCGTTCGAAAATATGGGTACTAAAGATGATATTAATCTAATGATGTTAATATTCCACTTGTGGATGTTGTATAGATTGAACGAAATGAATTTATTACAATAGACTAAAATGAAATTGTTCAAGAAGATCAAACTCTACCTCCTGAAGAAGGTCAAGTGCAAACTGAAAAAACTTATGTATTTCCAGAAATCTACAAGAAAAGAGAAGAGCGTTATATTTTCATACTATATAGTGTATCTTCAAGAACATGAGAAATTTTATGGTACAACATAAAATGATCCTTTAAGTGTTTGTGAAGCCATGAAAATTTCTGATTCTCAATTGTGGTTTAAAGTAATAAATGAAGAGTTTGATTGATGCACGCGGTATATAGTTTGTTCCATTACCTGAATGAAAGAAGTTGACTGGTTGTAAATGGATTTTAAAAACCAAACGAGATTCTAAGGATAATATGGGGACGCATAAAGCGCGACTTGTAGATAAGGGTTTTACTCAGCGTGAATGGATTGACTTTAAATAAACTTTATATTTGGTTTTATCGAAGGATTCTTTTCGGACTATCATGGTATTAGTTGCACATTTTGACTTTAAGCTCTATCAAATGGATGTAAAAACCATTTTTTTAATGGAGATATTGACAAAACGAGCTAAACGGTGCAACGTGAAAACTTTGTCTCTAGTGATCCAAAGTTGACGGTATGCAAAATAAAAAACTTTATTTGTGTCTCAAGCAAGCGTCTCGACAGTTGTACCACAAATTCCTTAAAGTTAGTATCTTATTTGGTTTCGAGATAAATTCAGTGGAGGATTATGTGTATCAAAAGTTAAATGGGAGTAAATTCATATTTTTAGTGTTGTATATTGATAACATATAATTAGCCATGAACGATAAAAACATTGTTACATACGACCAAGAAATTTATTTCGAAATAAATCGATATGAAATATCTTGGTGATGCATCCTTTGTGTTAGGAATTTAAATTCATCGATATCGTGGAGTTTTGAGTTTATCACAAAAGATGTATACTTAGAGTATGTTACAACATTATGAGATGGCTAACGACAAAGGAAAGGAACCCCATATATCAAAGTCTAAAAAGTTCAGCATTAATCAATTCCTAAATACAAAACATAAGATTCATTAAATACAAAAGGTTCCATATACGTCGGTTGTTGGAAGTTTAATGTATGCTCAATTTTGTACACGCCCATATATTGATTTTTTAGTGGGTGTGTTAGGGAGATACGTAAGTAATCTGAGGAAAGAACATTGGAAATCACTCAATAGAGTTCTCCGATATTTTTAACAAACAAATTATTAGAGGTTAACATATAAGAATTCGGATAAATTGGAGGTCATATGGTATTGCAACTCAAATTTTGATGAATGTGAGGATTCTCGCTGTTCAACCTCATGCATTATATTCCTTTTAATAGGAGGTTTATTATCATGTAAAAGTGTTAGACAAACACTCATTGCATCTTTCATTATGGATGCATAGTTTTTGTTTGTTTTAGGGCATCCAATCAGACGTTTTTACTATAAAATTTTATCACGGGACTGCGAATCATGGAGGGATAGAAAGACGCCTTAGATTATATTGTGAAAATAATTCGAAACTTTAATATTTAAACAATAACATGAGCTCAGTTAAGTCCAAACATGTAGATATCAAGTTTTGTATGTTAAAAAGAGAGTTAGCAAATCCTCTTATGAAGGCATTAGTGTCTTAGGATTTTATTGAACATGCTATTAACATAGGTATTGTGTACTTAGAGGATTCTTAGTTTTAGTAGAATTCAGTATTAAACTATTGAATATTTTTGTATAATGATAATCGCGAACGTAAGATCATTATGTCAAACATATTTATATATAAGTATTCAGTGTGCTCTTATCTTTGATTATTCGTACTCTAATGAAAGTAGACCTCCAATTAATCAAGAATAATTGAGAATATATATGTAAGATCACATTTCATATTATTCTTATGTTATGCACCGTGATAATAGATCTATGTATTTGATTATTGTGATAACGTGATTACTTATGTATTAATTTGCGCCTTTTTGTAATAACGGTGATTTTAGTCCTATCGTTAATGAGATTTACGGGATTGTTAAGGTTATCTATGTAAAGATATAAATTAAGAACATTCATTAAATGGATACATCCTATAATATCATATGATGATCTAAGTAGAAGGTTGTTAGAATTTCTCCATTAAGTTGGATCATCACATGTTTTATCGATGTATCAGATCATCATCAATATTAGTCCAATAAAATTAATCATAAAGAAAGCAATAGTCCAGTAGATAAAATATGTATCATGTAGGTAATTGTACATATATCAGGTTTAATTCTGAATACTGTGAAAGACTGGAAATAAAGAACTTAAGCAAAACATAAAGTTTTGGAATTATTTTGTATGAGAAAATAATAGCGAGTTATGGTCCCTAAGTTTAAATTTTTTAATAAAGTGTGGTCTTCATTTAGATTCTGGGTTTGAAATTCAAACCTATAAGATTAAGTAATTGTTTGGAAGTTATACACAGTTTTTATAAGGAAGAACTGTTTTCAAAGTTTTATAAGAAGTGAGTTTCTCACTTTGGAAAACCACAGTCTTATATATAAAGAGAAAAACACTTTTAGAAAAATAGATTATTTCTTCCTTCTGAATCAGTCACATGGTTTTGATTGACATCTCTTTGAAAGATAATAACCAGTACCAAAGAATCAAGGATCAACTTCAAAATCTGAAGAAAACAAAATCAAAACATGGCTTCATCATCCTGTAAGTTTTTTGCTTTGTTATATGATGATTTAACTTATGGGTTTCTTAAGTTTGAACTAGAAATATAAAAAAAATCTAAAATATTGATAAATTAGCTAAAAATTATTCAGATACTTTAGTTAAATGAAACAAGAAGATTCATTCGAGTTTCTGCAGGCCCACTTCAAATGATATATGAAAGCTGAGTTGCATCAGGCCCAATCAAAATAATGTTGGAGCTTTATGGCTTATTGAATAAAATATTTTAGCGTCACATTAACCTCTAGTATTTCGTATCATGTTTCTGATTTTATTTTAAGTTTTTTTAGAAAGGTAATGTCATTGAAGGTACCTAATGCCAAAATTTAGTGTCATCTAGTACCTCAAATTTTACTATTTCCTACCCATAGTTATCAGTGGCATGTGGCGGTCCGTGGCGAAGAGGGCTAAAGAAGCCACAGCGGCGAGGCGATGGCCACATGACATGCCGCGATCCATTACCTGAATAATATTTTTATAACACACAATTGTAATTTAAATAGTACTATTTAGACATTTAATCTAACAATAACAACTTAAGCATCCAATTACATAATTCTTAGAACATCCGAGTCAAATGATACACACATATAGACTAAAACATCCGATTATAAAACATCCAATCACATAATTCTCAAAACATCTGAGTCAAATGACAAACATAGACTAATATACATTATCGTCCGAGATAACATCTTCACACCTCTCATGTCTAACATGTTATCTATTTATATCCCATAATATAGTATCTTATTCTTCAGAGTCTTCATCAACAAGCCTCCGATCCCTTATACGAGCCGTTAAAGACGATAGATTCTTAGACCCAAGATTGTAGTCTACTTCATCAACCTCAACAGCTCCAATATCAACTCCTTTTAAAACATCTTCATCTTTCCAAAACTTAGTTTTAGTTTTTTATTTTTTTAGTTCAAAAAAAAATACAAGGCTTAGCGCCTCGCCACAACAGCCAAGACGAACACCACAGCCGCCACAGTCGCCACAAACTCCACAGCGAGCGCCACGCTAAGGGTCTCGCCACGTCCCACCCTAAGGCGATATCGCCTCGCCTCGCCACGGGCCGCCACAACCGCCACGTGACAACTATGTTTCTACCTAATACTTATATTCTAGCACTTAATTTCAACTCAATATCTAATTATTTTCTAAATAATACCTTATATACCCATGTTTTATCACCAGCCATGTAAGAAATTCTCCTTCTTTAAACCAAGTCTTTTTTTTCTTAATTTTTCTTTTTATTTTATTCTTTAAAAGGGTTATCTTTCAAACTGGAGCTCAAAACAATTATGAAAGTACCATCAACATTTTTTTAAACGAAAAAAACTACATCCATTGATGATATTTTTTTAATTTTTTTTAACCATAAAACATGCGAGACCAGGCATAAACAAATATGTGAGACCAGACATAAACAAACATCATAGACCATGCATAATAAAACATCCGAGACCAAGCATAAAAAACATGTGAGACCAGACATAATCAATCATTGGAGACCATGTATTTTTTAAGACAAACAAAACTAGATCCATTGATGATATTTTTTTAATTTTTATTTTGCTAGACCTAATATCTCTAGTCGCGCATCTTTATCATCAAGCATTACACATCTCGCATCTATCCGCTTCATTATGTCTGGTATCACATCTATCCACTCCCATCATATCTGGTCTCGCATAATTTAATTATACTTGGTCTCTCAACTTTATATGATTTATTATGTCTGGTCTCGCGTATTGTTTTTATGCTTGGTCTCGCTAGTTTTTTATGTTTAGTCTCGTATATTTTTTAATGGAAAAAAATCAAGAAAAAATCAAAAAATATCATTAATGGTTCTAGTTTTGTTCGTCTTAAAAAAACAAAGTTGATAGTACTTTCAGATTTTGGTTTTGAGGTACAATTTGAAAAATACAGACTTTGTAAAATAAAAACAAAAAACAAAAAACAAGAAAGATAAATTTAGTTCAAAAAATGAGAAGATGGTTGCTTGTGGTTTGTTACCTTGGTTGAGATATTTACTCGTAGTTTACCATATCTTGGCATTAGGTGGTAATGAGATAATTGGTTGGGTATTTATAGATGGTTTACCCTTTTTAGAAGCTTTATATTTTAGAAACATTTTTAATGGTTAGAGTTGTTTTTTTTAAACCACATGTTTTAAAAATATCTTGAAGTGATTTTGATATTACTAGTAAAATATTTTCCTCATATTTAATATTATTGGGAAAAATATTTTAATATTTTTTCATAATATTGTAGCCTAGATAACTTTTAATAGAAAACTTTTTTTTTAATATAAAATTTATATTTTTTTAATTATAGTTCAAAACAAAAATTGAAACCGCATCTCTGTAACCGTTACACCACTTCCCGTCACACCATACATTTAATATTTTTCGGCGTGTGATAGTGTCACACCATAACTCTTTAGGTATTTCAACCAATAGTTTATTAAAAAAATTAAAATATATGTTTAGATATTTTAAATGACTTATTAAGTATTCCAACTATATATATATATAAAGTTTTTAGAATTTTTTATGATAAGGATAGAATTTATCCGGTTCGTATATATCCGACCTGGATTTATCTGACCCACATATGCATTATGGATCGTAACACTACATGTGTTTTGTTAAGGGTTAACTTTAGATAGACTCAAACATGGAGGGTTTGGAATGTAATAACAAGTAAATATACTTGTACTTAGTATAATGTTTGGATGAAGTATCCAACAGAACTACCCATATGGGTTCAGTAGAAACTAACCAGTACTATAAATATGTGTATTATTTTATTAGAATAATAACACAATCATTATCTTGAATTTTACTTTTCATAGCTTCTCTCTCTAGAATACTAAACTTACCTTCTCTTACTAGATAACTGATTACTTACTTAGAGGATATTTTTTTACTAAATATCGAATAAACTCTGTCAATATTCTTAGGAGCAATCAGTGCGACCACGGTATGAGGTACGCTTGGTACCTAGATATTAAATATTAAACCAAAAAATTTGTCAAAAATCAATATTTGATTAGAGCGAGATATGGATTCCAAATTGCAAGCAGATCCAACGGTGTTTTTAAAGGGACAAAGAGTAGAAGCAAGTATTGGATGAATGGAAGTGCAAACTGAACCAAAATTGGAGGAGCAATGAAGTCAGATAGCCTTGGAAGATCGAACAAAACAGCTATTGGAACAAATTGTTAAATTAAATGATCAACCAATGCAGAAAAAAAATATATGTTTTGATTTAATCATGAAAAGTTTGATCTGAAGTTCAAAGGGTAAATGAGGCTAGAAATTTAGTTTGAGGTACTGATGAGACCAAATGTGAAATTCTTAGAGGTAAATAAAATCGCAGGGAAGTTCGATCCCAAATGGATCATGACTATCGCTCCTCAATATGGGAAAGGAAATCAAAACATAGATATACCCCCATTGAAATCTAGTAATTTACATATTTTGAATTCCAAAGGTTATTCTCGTGCACTAAAAAGAAATGATGGTCATAGGAAAAGAAATGATTCTAATAGTACTCACTATTCCAAGAAGTAGGTTAGTCAAGGCTAAGAATACTGGAGGAAACATAAATATAAGAAACAAAGTGAGCCTCGAAATATGTTCGAGAATCCAAACTTCGGATACAAGGTTACTAATTACAAATCCTTTGAAGCAAAGACTTTATGTAATTAAAGATGATGGTATATGTTGGAGTTAGTATAGGCAAGGAATGGATTGGAGAACATCCCTTTTGTCTGCCAAAGTCTGATCTATTGTGCTTTCAGAGTGTTTTTTATATTGCAGAAGTAAATAAGTTTGATGGAACTCAAGATCCTGATGATCATATCAAATAGTTTCAAAACTACATGATAAATTTCGATGATGATAATAAGATATTGGGTCGAGCTCTCTCATACACTTTTAAAGGAACAACTTCAAAGTGGTATGATAGAATTCTGTAGGGTATTATAACAAATTTTGAGATGTTCAATACTGTTTTCTGAATATAGTTTGTGAGAAGTAATGAAATGCAGGGAAACAGAGATACCATAATTTATATAGACAAATAATATTATAAAAGTTGAAGGATTATACAAAACTTTTGGTGCTTATTAAGACGGGGTTGTATTTTGTGGCGAACAAGTAGCATGCGCTACTTAAAGAGAAGGGTTGCTCCCCGGGGACTTAACAAATAAAACAACAAGGAGGAAGGTGTTTATTTTTGGAGCTTTAATGGATTATGTGAATAAATAGATTAAGGTTGATGAGTCTAATAGGGTGAGGTTTATGCTGGATTCCACACAAAAGCAAGTTCACTAAAGGAGCACCTCAAAAAAATCAAAGTTATCAATCGTTGGCTTATCTCCGACCCAGAGCCCCAACCAATTTTCCGTCATGATTAGGAGTGTCTCAATTAATGGTGTCGGTTTATCAACAACATATGCTTCAAGTTATGAACAATAAAGTACTCAAGTAGTACAACATAAGCCAAAGTCAAACCAATGAATTTAACTAAAGCAATATGATGAGTTGACGGAGAGCGTTGCTAAGATTTTTGAAAGAGCTCAAAATCATGTTCAATTTCAAAAGCCTCCACTTATCACAGAACCTAAAGAGGAAAGGAGTATGATATTCATAAGTATCACAATGATATTGGGCATGATACAACGAATTTATAGCTTTGCGTAAGGAAATTCAGAAATTGATTGAGAATGAGAAATTGACAACTTTTATTAATAAATAGTAGTATCCCAACATGTTCCAAATGTAAATTAATAAGCAAGAAAGGCAATAAATGTAGCATCCAAGCAAGAAAATGTGAGGGTAATAATTGGTCTTATTGATAATTTTGATGTATCTACAAAGTATTTTGATTCAATCCAGATCGGAGGATTATATTGGTATTTAATGAACCGAGCCCGTTGAGTAAGGTTAAGAGTTTCTGTGAGTATTTTGAGTCATAAGCCATTTTTAGAGGCAATATGATAGCTGGAAATACTGACAGTTCTAAGAAAATGCACATTGTGAGTTTAACGACGCAGTTGATTGGTGGAATTTTAACTTATCTTTATAAGAAGGGTATTTTGCCTTTTATTTTGTTTGATGATGATAATTTGATGAATGTAGTTGTACCTCATCAAGATGCGGTTTTAATCAGAGCAGAACTCGCATGAAGTAAAATTTTAATGATACTTATCAATACTGGTAGTTCGGTCAATGTTTTGTTTATGTCAATTTACAAAAATATGCGATCCTTCCATAATACTTTGGTCAAAACGAACAATATTTGTTTTACTGGTGTAACAACTAATATTATTGGGTAATTTGAAGGATAAGTATTGTTAGGACGATGAAGATTAAAAAAGGAGGTGACGCTACTATTTGTGGTGGTGGATAGCCGTACAACTTACAATGCAATTTTTGGTAGATCGTGGTTGTCAAAGATGTATTCCATTTCTTTTACAGTCCATTATTATTTGAAATATGTGGTTGGGGATCATGTGGGAATGGTTTGGAGTAGCCAAAAAATGGCTAAGGAAATTTATGCTACAACTTGAAATACTAAACAAACCAAAAATGTAGAATGAATGAAAGAATAACAATTAGGGGTCTGCCTCATATTTGGAAGGAGTGGATGACCCAAGGGATACTTATGGGTCGTTAATAACCGACGAAAACATAAAAATATATGTCTTTTCTGACGGGAGAAGTTTGAAAATATGTTTTTTGTTATCATCACAAAGAGAACGTTTAATAGATTTTTTTTCGAAGAATTTAAATATGTTTGCTTAGAGTACTTAAGATGTAATGGGGGGTTCTATCACAATAATTTGTCATAGTTTAGTTGTGAATCCGAACGTAAGACCGATAATCTAAAAAATATATTTTACTGCTAAAATATGAGGCCATTGTGGCAGAGGTGGATTGGTTATCAAAATTTAGTCATATAAAAAGGCTTAATATCCAATGTGGATGAAGAATCGAGTATTTTGTAAGAAAAATAATTGCAAATTGAGGATGTGTGTGGATTTCACTAACTTAAAGATATCTTGTTTGACGGATCCTTTCTCGGTTCCAAGAATAGATCAATTGGTCGATTCAACATTGCGTAATAATCTTCTCTCTTTTATGGATGCTTTTGCGATAATGCAACTGGATCTAAATGAATCGGAAGGATCAAGAAAGTACAACGTTTATTATTGATAGAGGATTACATTCTTATAAAGTGATGCATTTTGGTCTTAAAAATACGGGCTACTTCCCAAATATTGGTAAATAAAGATTTTACTACCCAGATCAGAAGGAATATGGAGACATACACTGATGATATATTGGTAAAAAGTGTCAAATATGAAGATCATTTCTAAGACTTGGAAAACAAATTCTATAATTTGAAATTCATTCATTTAAAATTAAATCTTGAAACTTGTACCTTCGGTGTGCGTACGGGGAAATTTATGGGCTATATAGTAAGTGAGAGAGGAATTGAAATTGATCTGGAGCAGTTAAAGGCTTTGATAACTATATAACCTCCTAAGTAAATCAAAGACGTACAAATTTAAGCGGAAGATTAACAACATTGAACATGTTTATTTCTGGATCTTCTAAATAAGTGTGCCCCATTTTTTAAAGTATTAAGGCAAGGTAACAAAAACAATTTGGACACCAGAATATGATGAATCATTTCTTAGAAACATAGAAAATTTATCTTCTCCGGATATTTTGAACAAGCCGATTTTAAATGAAAATGGTTTCTTTATATTGTAGTTTCAAATTTTGCAATAAGCACAATATGGTAAGAAAAGTTGATGGTTATCTACAGCCAGTGCATTATGTGAGTAAAAGCTTGCTAGACTCTGAAAAGAGGTATTTGAAATTGGAAAAATTAGCATTAGCCTTAGTCACAACTGCTCGAAAAATGCACCCTTATTTTCAAGCTCACTAAATTGTAGTTCGAACTTCATTCCTATTGAATAATGTTTTGTAAAAGCCAGATATTTCACGAAGAATGACAAAATGGTATGTAGAGGTGTGAGACTATTATATTAATTTTACACCAAAGACAACGACTAAGGCTCAAGCTCTAGCTGATTTTCTAGTTAAATTTTATTCGGAGAGGCCATATTCTGAAAAAAGTTGAAAAAGAAAGACAAGAATTATGGGAGGAATGGTTGGTCTGAAATGATGGAGGATAGAGTATTTTGGGATCATAAGCAAGATTATTAGTAGCTCCGACGGGAGAGGCTATGTACCAAGCAATACGATTCGATTTCAAAGCGTCAAACAATGAGGCATAATATGAAGCAGCTTTACCTGGATTACGACTTGTGAGGCCAAAAACGTGTGTTTACTGAATGACTCACATATTTTGATAAACCATACATTTGGATTATCTGAAGCAAGAAAGGATCAAATTGTAAGATATTTAAAGGTGTTAAGAGGATTGGTTGTACTATTTGAGAATCTTAAATATCAACACGTTCATATGGGTCAAAACAATTTATTGATTCTTTGGCAACCGTTGTATATTACGAAAGGTATCCACCGATTTTGACACAAAAAATCCCATCTATAGTGATTAAATTCGAACAATATCAGTATTCTGAAGAGGTTTTCATGGTTTCAGATAAAGAGGAACAAGATTAGCGATATAACTTGAAAGAAGTTTTCGTTAAGGAAAAGTTACCATTTAACAAGAATTCGGCTAAATTTTGAGGTTTAAACCACATGAGTTTATAGTTCTTGGAGACGTTCTATACAAAAAAAATCTTTAAATCAACCGTTTTTATGACGCCTTGGAACGAGTGAGTCCCAAATGGTGTTGTCTGAATTGCACGACGAGATGCGGTCCATCCATTGTGGGTTTAAAACTTTGACGAGGAGAATAATTTTGGTAGGATATTATTGGCCAACTATCATGCTAGAAGTTAAGGATTTAGTCTAGTGAGTGATACTTATCAAAGATTTTCTAATACGATACTTATAAAAACAGTACCTCTTGATTCTATATCCGAGGCACTTCCATTTGATAGATGTGGGTTAGATTCTGTTGGTCCTCTATCAATGGATTTTGGGGGACATCAGACAATTATTATCGCATTTTTTTAAATGGGTAGAAGTTGAACCTTTTTCTGGAACGAGATCCAATGATGTTATCAGGTTTATTTTGTCTAATTTTTATTGTAAGTTTGGAGTTTTAAGGATAATTACCACTGATAATGGTCCATAATTCAATAACAAAGAAATTAAGGCTTTTTTTCTTCATAAGGAATTAACTAGTGTTTTTTAAAACCTTTTCACCCTCAGACAAATAAAAAGTAGAAGTCATTAATAAAACCATTATGGATGGTCTAAAAAAGAATTTAGAAGGAGCAATAGGGAAATGGACAAGCTATCTTCAAGATGTACTAATGGACTTACTGAACAACGCTTAGAATGGAAAATCATGAATCATCTTTTTCTTTGGTGTACGAGATGGATATGGTGAGTCCGGCAATATTTACTCTTCCATCTTATTGACTACTTAATTATTTTGAGGAGAATAATGATGAAGCAAAAAGGGCTAACTTATTTTGATTAAGGAAAAGATAACTAAAGCGCATCTAAATTTACTACATTACCAAACATTTATGAGAAGCATATCTGCATCTAAAGTGCGACAGAGAGAGTTTAAAGTGGGTGGTAAAGGTTTTAAGAAACATGTTCTTGCATACTAAAGAAAAGAAGCTTGACAAGTTGAGTCAAAACTGAGAAGGGTCGTATTCAATTACTGAAAAAGTCAAACTTGGGACATATCATTTGCAAGATTGTGAAGGAAAACCTCTCCGAAATCCTTGGAATATGAAAAATATTTATTTAAATTAGGAGTAATGTTTTAATTCTTGGTTTGAAACTAATCTTGGTTATCAGTGTATAGGCTAGTGGTATACTATTTCCTCTCATGGTGGTGCATGAAGGTTTTAATAAGGTGCCTACATATCTGGTATGGTGAATAAATTCTTTCTTGTCATATATCATTCTTTTTCAAAAGTATGAAAGTCTAATGATGTTAAGTTATTACTAGTAATCAAAACTTAAAATTAAAAACAACACTTCGAAAACTAAATGAGGATTGATCATCCTCATTTCGACAAAGCCAAAGATATATATACTTTTAACTTGGCAATTACAGTAATTTACATGGTGATAGTTTACACAGTGGTAATTTACGTAGTGATAATTTACGTGGTGGTAATTAACGAGGCAATAATTTGGGTGCTAATAATTTACATGATAATAATTTATGTGGTGATGAAGTGGTGACAATTTATATGGTTATGTTTTTTATGATGGTGGTTTATATGTTGACAATCTATATGGTGATAAAGTGGTGAAAGTTTAGTAAAAATTGAAATGTTGATTCAATATCTGACTCAAAAAGTAAAACGCTACGGTTACAAATAAAACATGAGATACAAAAAAGGATCATACGTTGAAACATTGTGAATACAATCTTTCATTCTTAATTTCCTTGATCATATTTAGAAGAACTTTCTGAGTTACTATCCGAGGAGTTTTCATTATCTGTGTTTTCATCTTCCGAATAAATTAGAACTTTCATTTTCATATTCTTCATATTCAAAATAATCGGATTCACCCGGAGTAAATTCAAAAATATCTTCAAGATATTGATTTTTGGGTACTATATACCAGTAATATTTAATTTAAGCTTTGGAGAACTACTATAAAAACCGATAATGAAAGAAACATTGGACTCTTTTTTGTATTTTTCAAAGTCTTGAGATTATTGCTAGCACATTCATCAACAACAACGAACATAGCATAGGTCTTGTATTACTCACCTTTGAACTTGAATGCCTTTTTAGTTCTTCAATAGCTTTGGTTTTGGATTGTTCACTTTCTTGGTACAAGGTGTTGAGCGCGTTGTAGTTTGTGTGCTCATTTTTTATTTATGTCTTGTGTTTTTCTAATATTACCTTATGTGCTTGTATTAGGATATTGTGGAATTCAAATTTATCTACTTGAAAGATGTGGAATTTATCAACAAGCAATCGTTGAGCAGATTCAGCCTAAATTTTTGTTACCAACTTATTTCCTCAAACCCGGATGACCTTTTGACCCAAGGCTTCGTATTGTTCATGAACTAATTTGGCTTCCTCATAAAATTTATTTGCATTTATTTCGATTTTTTGGCATTTCTTTCAAGATCATTTACGGTTCGAACCATTTTGTGAAGGGTGAGAGAGAGTTCATGGAAAAGGTACAATAAAAAGGTTGGTACATGAGACGTGGATTGTTAGGGATTTTGAACAAAAAAAACTTATGAATGATCTTCTGGGGGAGGATTGTTTGCTTGATTAGAGTTTTTTGCAGGGCTTTTGTCTTGTTCAAAAGGTGCTTCAGGTTGAGGAAGTGATTATCTTGGTTTTCTTTATTGTCTTCAAAGAATTCCGGTGTGGAATTAGGGGGGAAAATTGTTACAACTTGGTCAGGAGGAGAATTTTTTGGATTTTCAGTATTGCAAGGCTGCTTCTTCTTCAAACCAATTATTTTCTTCCTCTTAGAAATCTCAAGAGCAGTGGTTTCAACTTGGGGGTAGTTTTTTCATCGGCTTTTTTCTTACCTTTCTTTTTTTCTTTAGGATTAGGTTTTGCTTTCTCTATGTTGCCTTCTGATGGTTCCCCTTTGGTTTTCCTTTTCACATTGTGACTAGGATCTCTATTCCTACCAGGAAGAACAACTCAAGCATCTGAGGTAGCCAGTTTCTTTACACCATTGGAGGGGTCAGGGAGGGTCCATTAGATTTTCAGGTGGAAATACAGTTTCAGGAGAAATCCTCCACAAATTTCTTTGGACCAGGTTTAAGAGATCAAAGTACTGATGAAATTCATTAGCCATAACTCTTTAGCCCGTTGAATTAGTTGTAAAAAAACTCCTCCATAGTTAGTAAATGGTCTTGAAAACATCTGGTGATTTCTGCATTAAACATTTGAGTTAGTTGGGTAATAATAAAGTAGATAAATAATAAATTAATAGAACTTACTTGTACTTTTCCATTTGAGGTAGATTCTTCAAGGATTTTTTTTCAAAAACTTATGTTACATTATCCTAGCACTCGCTAATGAATATGAACTTTTGCTTCCATGTTTTGTCTACCTCGAGAAGATCATTGACTATTTTTTAGCATTTCCTGAAATGATGTACTAGAAGAGGAGGCAAGGTTTTTTTTACATAGTGGTTTTTGCAATGCAAATCGGAGTTTATCCTTCTTTGGGTAGACGAATGCTAATTGAGTCTGAAATTCATTATTTTCTTCAGAGTTTGGGCGCCTCGGATTCTGAAAATTATTCGTACTGGACTTTGTGGATAGTGGTCATATATTTAGGTAGAACTTGGTTTAAATTCTCTCCAAGAATTGCAGTTATCCTAGAGGAAATGATGACACTTTTTGTTTTGTTTTTTTCTTCTTCTTAGCCTTAGGATTCTTATTAAGGGCTCCTCGGAAGATTCGACTTGAGTCGTATGGACCATGGTTTCTACTTCTCCATTTGAACCACCAACTCTTGGCTTTTAGTCTTTTCGCAAGACTCATCAAGAAGTTGGAGAGAATGTGGGGGCGCATTGGTGTTTGTTTATCTTATTATGGAATAATCTAGTATATGAAGGTTTAGACTCGAAGGAACCGTCTGAGAAATTGCTTCAATTTCATATGGTCCTTTCGTGGGAGGATTAGTTTTAGACTTCTCTTTTTCCTTTAGATTTAGAGGAGTGATGACTATTTTTTGGTTTATGAGAGTAGGCGTGCGCAATCACATTTTGGGATGAGGATTCAAAAATATGTGCTTTGTTTGGTTTCTTTGTTGAAGGCCAGGAACCATAAGTAAAGGTTTGAACTACTTATAGGTGTTGGTCATAAACTATCCCAACAGCTCTTATTTTGTCAGCTCTTTGAGTGATTATTAGCCAATCCTAAGTGTTTTTTATCCCGAACGTATATGAAGGGAGAAGGGAGAAACTATGAATACTAGTTTGAACGAAGCTTGAACCAAGATAGTGTTTTTCGGTGATGTATGACTGGAAACTGGGTATTTTTACGGTGGAAAGACGAGTAAATTTGTTTCTCTCATTAACTATTTCTATCTTTAAAGTTGGTAAGAAGTGATTTATGAAGAAAAAGTTTGGAATTTATGAGAAGTGGATTTGGAATCTTAATAGTTACTTGGTGAGAAGGCCTAGAGTTTTAGCAGCTGTCAAAGTATGTTATGATCAATGGGATCTCACGACAACTTGATGAGAGGTGAATGGATCATAAAATCTGTCAAAATACGTTGGAAGGTAATAGCCTGTGGTGTGCAATTTTCAAGAATAGGAATACTTCTCAAAGCAAAAATCAAAGAGATAAGTGCATTTAAAAAGACATTAAATTTACCCTTCCCTTAAACTCTTCACACGTACTAGGGGGGTTACTGATAAGGATAGAATTTATCCGATTTGGATATATTCGACCTGGATTCATTCGACCCACATATACGTTATGGGTCGTAACACTATGTGCATTTTCTTAAGGGTTAACTTTATGTATGCTGAAACATGGAGGGCTTGGAATATCATAACAAGTAAATATGAGGATACTTAGTATAGTTTTGGGGTGAAGTATCCAACATAACTACCAGGGTAGGTTAAGTAGGAACTAACCTCTAGTATAAATAGGTGTATTATTTCTTGGGAATAACGAAACAATCATTGTCTTGACTTTTACTTTTTGCAGCTTCTCTCTCTAGAATACTAAACTTACTTCTCTTACTAGAAGTTTGATTACTTACTTAGATGATATTTTTGTACCAATTATCAAATAACCTCTGTCGATATTCTTAAAAGTGATCAGTATATATATATATACATATATATATACTACTTTTACAATCGTAAATAACAAAATGATATTTAAAATATATTTAATTAATAATAAAAAATTATAATTTTTATATAAATAAAATAAAACAATTGATTAATTAGACCAAATAATAACGATGTTTAATTCGATAAAATAGAAAAATATAACAAAAAAATCTTTACTACAATCAAATATTAAAAAACACTAAGGAACTTGATCTTCATAGTTAAAAGTAGTGGTGGAGGATGTATAGTGGGAGAAAGATTAACTCCATATGTTTAGCAACCACATTTAAATCCATTTTAGCCATCATTAGTCGCATGTATTCATTTTGTAGCAGTTGGGGGGTGCATACTTTATTATACATCTACACATGTTGAGAAGGCATCTATTGCATATATTGGTGATCAGATGATCGTTTTTGTTGATGAGAAGAACTGTCGTGTTGGAATCGGTCGGTTGATGTTCTTGCATCGTAGTGTGTGTGGCTTATTAAAGGAAACCCGTAGATGGAGCACGTGGTTTGACAACGCCATTAAAATTCCATATATTTGGAAAAATTTCGTAAAACTAGACCCATACCTGCCATTTCAACCATAAATCTTATTGCCAAGAATATATCTCTTGGTTTCTTAAAGAATATCTTCATATACCATAATTTTTCCTACCAATACGCGGAGTGCACCAACTAAAATCTAACATATTTTTAATAAGAAAAAAACTTATTATCATCCCATAAAGTAACTTTGTGCCACCAATCGCGAATTCATATGCTCAATGATCAATCTAGTAAAATTTATTCTATATGGCATCTTTATAGAAGCAGTTACAAATGTTTGAATAAACAACAAGTGTGAATCATTGGTATTAGTAGGAATAAAACAACTATTAACTAATATCAAAGTTAATTTACTACATCCATCCGGATTAGCTCTACTTCTACCATTAGCTATTGACTGTTCAATACCACCACTTAGTGTTTCCACTGCCTCATCTAACTTTATAGGCCAATCATCAGCCCATTTCATACGAGCATAAATAAGGGTCGGTAAACAATTAACACTATATAATGGCTGCGTTGGCATGTAAAATTCGTCTACTAAGTCACTTTAGAAAAACTAAATTTGGAATTATTAATTGCACATCTCAATCCAAACCTTGAGATAATTGAAATTAGACATCGAGTTGCATAAAAATGTTGTACTAATTTTATATACCAACCACATAAAAATCTAGCAAGACCAAACCAACCTAATCCTTTCTCACTATCAATACTATTTAAAAAAATTCATACTCAACACTTTGCTAAGTTCCCCATATTCTAAAAATATACTAGACAAAATATGAACTCCTTTATGTAACATCAGATAGTTATGAATGTGAACATCGCCTTCGGGCTTATCTTCAATACTCTTAGATTGTCCTCCATGAAACAATGAATTTCTCTTCGATCCCGACCTTCTTCTACTCGATGAGGATGTTTCATTGTCACTTCTTCGGATAATTTTAGATTTTCTTGAAGCCATTCAGAAATCTGAATTGAGAAAACAAATATTTAAAATAAAGTGTTTGTGAGTGATATACGAATATTGTTGTGAGATTATTCAATAAGAACCACTTTATTAATAAAGTTTTTTTTTCATTCCAAATTAGATGTATAATTTGGAATATAATCTAAAACAAAGTTCCAAATCCGATATTTGATTGGTTACGACTAGATTTTAAAAAAAAATTGATCAAATCAAATATCGGATGTGGCCACTCGGATATCCAATTTGATAAAAACAATCATTATAAATCGATATCCAATTTGATTTGGATTTTTTTAGTTTTTTCTTTATAAATAGAGATAAACTTACTCAGTTCTCAAATCATCTCCCATACACAATTTTTTTTAAAATCTCTCAAAGAACAAGTTACTATTAGTACTACAACATTGATCTTCTAATATCTTCTTATAAATTCATCTATTACAATCTTCGATCAAAATTTTCAATCGATCAAATCAATCAAGTTTACTTAGGATGGTTATAATTTCTTATTTAAGTACTTGGTATAATATTTTCTTTTATTTATTTTTTATATTGTTTGATATTTGTCGGATTACTAGGGTTTTTATATTTTAAAAAGATACAAAACATGTTAACTAGTTTTTTCATAATTGTTTTTAAATAGATCCAAAGTAACCAAATTCCTCGAATATTCGAGTTCACGGGGATAATGTTCAACCTCATCCTCTCCATCTTCCCGATCGAAATTATTTTCATGATGATACGCATGTTTCCGTAGATGGTCTAAAAACCTCAAACTTCGAAACGTATTCTTTCCATGGTAGTTCTAGTATCACTAGTAGTACTAGCGGTATTTCGAAGTCTAGGAAGAAAATATCTTGAACGTAGGATACTTTTACTTAGAATGCTGATAATAAATCAGCTAAGTGTAATCATTATTCAAGATCATATAGTTATAAGATAGGAACTAGAAATTGCGGCACCGGGGTATGGCAAAACACTTATCGTCGCATAATATTTGTTATCTTTCTAAAATTAATAAAGAATTAATACATTCGTAGATCCTCAAGCCGATTTTTTTATTTTAATCAAAATATATATAGGGAACAAAACCATGACATATGTTGTTGGTACTTCACAACCGTTTAGTTTTAACGATAATTGAAGATATATTAATTCTATGTGTACTAACGTAAACCCAAGAGCCACACGCATCCCATGTAGCTCTATGCGATTGGAAATTTTTAAATATATTTTAAAACAAAAAATAATAATTTATTATATTGTGTTAGCTTTGCCATGAAATGTTTCTATGACTAGTGATATAGCAATATTTACAGACTTTGATATGTTCTGTGTTGTTGTACATTGGAGGGTACTCCAAAAAAGAATTATGTGGTTTTAATCTATCACCAAACACAATGTTGCCATAATTAGAGAGACTATATTTAAGTGTATGAGTGATTTTCAAATTGTATATATTTTGTTCGAAAATACATATGCAAACGGGAGAGCTACTGAGTATCTTTAAAATGATTGCAACCTTGTATTCCCTAAAATATGTTTATCACAAGATGTTTATGTCATATAATTTAACTGATTGCAGAAAATTGAATAACTATGATAGTTAAGGTTTATAGCAATCTCATCGAAGCAGGGGTCCTACTATGCTCGACCTTGGTTCCTAGAACAAATGATTAGGCTAGTAGAAAACCATTAAAAAACTTGTTATGCCGAAACTAGATAGAACTCTACATATTATATTCTTGCACGTGTTTATATTTATAAAAAAGAGATTAATACACTTTATAATAGAAATTATCCTAATAAACCTCTTGAAAATAAAAAAATTAGGTTTATTGTGCTACAAAGTTTAGGTTATTGAGACTGTTTAAAATTTAACTAAAAACTTTTCTACGCAATATACCCCTAACATTCACTTGACCCTTTATGAAATTATTAATCTTGACATGCATATGAATAAATATAAGGATAAAAATGCATGTCGCGATGTGGTGTCCAATATGGAAGCAAAATTTATAAAGTGTTTTTATCATATCCCATACGTTTATTCTATTGGGTGCATTTTTATCCTGTTAAAAGACAAAAAAAATTATAAAATATTTTTATAAAATATATAATAGGTAAAGATACGAGAGAAATATAAATGTTAGATCTTCAAATATAGCGGGTAATAATCGTATTAATAGGGGTAGTGGACGAAATAGTCCTAACTATGTGGAAATGACAGTGTAAGATATGGGGGAGACAAAAGGAACCCTTCAAGCTGATAATAAGGTGGTTATATATTTGAACGCTAGATTTGAGTAACATCAGTATGACTTTCAAAACCCCTTTGATATTTTAAGATAGTGGAGTACCAAAGCGGACGAGATTCTTATTCTTTGCAGGTTAACCAAATATATTTTTTCAATACATATGTCTAAAGTTGCAAGTGAATGTGCTTTTAGTTAGATCAAGTTACAATACACGACTAAACGAACAAGATTGACAGGCCGACCACTTGAAGTGCTTGTTGTAATCAATGACTGGACTGTGGTGGATCATATGATGCAAGACGTATAGTATGAAAATGAAGAGAATCCAAAGGACATCTTCGATGAATTTACAGACGACGTTGAAGATGAACTTGAACAATATCTCATAGATGACGCTGAAGATAAGGTTTCGAAAAGTGAGTATGAAGATCTTGGATTATAAGACAAAACTTTGTCAAATCAAGATGAATGACATTTGTAGTAGAGTTTGTAATATAAGTAGTTCGAGAATATTTGTATAAGTCCTGTCCCGAAAGAGTATAAACTGGGAAAGGCTTAATCCAATAAAATTTAATTTTTATATTTCAATCCCATAATGTAACAACGTTTCATAATTGGTTTACCAATTAAATGAAAAAAAAACTAAAGCAAATTATATTATAATCAAATTATCTTTATACTAATTTTATCACTGGTAAGTAATGATCAAAATATAACAACACTTATAGAATATATAATAAAACCATAATAATATTCAAAGTATAATAATAAAATTATAATGATAGTACAATTTGTTTATCAAGTAATAACACCACTTTAGTAGTAAATAATAACCAAATATAACATTACTTATAGTAATTAGGATGAAACTACAATAATAAAACCATAACAATAATTAAGGTATAATAATAACAATAAAACTATAATAATCTTATACTATTTTTAAATTATAATATACAAACTATATAGCAATTTGTTTATCAAACAATAAAAACACCTATACAAGTCAATAATATCAAAATATAACCACACTTGTAAGTATTTAATAATAATAAAAAACTAATAATAGAACTATAAATTTTTATACTACTTCACTTTTATATATATATATATATATATATATATATATATATATATATATATATAATTTGTATATAAAAATTCAAAAATAATGCTGGTTATTATAAATATAATATAAAATTAATTGGGATGACTATTATCTTATCGTGTTCTGTAGTTCTTATCGCGTGTGACGTTACCTTGTTATAAGGTGCTATGTTGTCTTATCTACCATTACAGCTCTCACGGGAGCGCACAAATCTTTTTCGTGTGGGATCATATTTGTTCTTTTTTTTTAATTTTTTTTTAAGTAATAGATTTATATTTGATAAATTGAAAATTTGAAAGTAACAAAGGTGGGAAATATCCCTCCAAAATACAAAGGGACACAACCAAACCCCCTAAAGATTTAATGACTTAACACTAAGATAACAGCACTAACATCAAACACTTAGGTTGCTACCCTTAGACCAAACAATACTTGAGCACACGAATCATGAGACACAAGACTCCCAAGCCATCCAGTTCAGCAAATCCAGCCAATAATGGAGCCAGCAAGAACCCTTGAACAGCAACCACTAACCAAAAGAACAGCAACCACCAGTCATCAAGCAAACAACCACAAGAACTTCACAAGCACCAATCAATCGCACTAGCTTGAGCCAAACTTTCGAACAGCAACATCAGCACCACTAACCCAGAGAAGCAGCCACCAGCCAGCTATCAATCAAACACAAGGGCTTCACAAGCACCCACCAAACACACAAGATTTGACCACCATTCGAACAACAACCATCAGCAACAGGTCCATCAAAAGCATCAGAAGGACCTAAACAGCACTTGCAAACCAACTCAATCTGGAGTGTTAATATAAGGTAAACCAAGACTTTCGAGAATTAGAATAGATTTCAATGTATTGGGAGCAGTATCAAACACATAATCAACTTTGAACTTGCATTTTAAAGTCCATCGTGTCACCCAGTCGGCTGCACGATTTTGGTCCCTAAAGACATGCTTAATGGTCATAGCAGAATAATCTACAACAGTTTATGACCGGGAAAAGAGACCAGTAAAGAGCACCCATATTGTCATTCCTCATAAAGTCTACTAGTAATTGATAAGTCCGAATTCTGCATGCTCCCCGGACAAGGACAGATTGGTCCAAGCCCTCCAGACCGGACAGACCACTTCGAATGCTCTGACCATAGGACTGTTCGAACTATGACAAAAGTACTAAAAAACCTAAACACTACTTGACTAAGCTACTTGCGCTCCTACTTAGATCTCATGGGTCTTTGAACATGACCCGGGTCCATTAAACATGACCCGAAAGCCCATAAGGGCCCAAACATCAGGGTATAAATACCCAACCACCTGCATTAAGTGTGGGTAATGAGAATTAACTGCTACTAGCCAGCTTAATTATCTCTCTACTCTCTACACTAAATACATAACACCCACATACTACTGTCAAACACCAACCAAATTACAAGCCTACCATCAGGCGATTATTATCCACACCAAATTGGCGACCACAGTGGGAGGAGAAGGTGCCTGAATCAAGCATTCAAAACCAGCTAAGAAAGTCTGTCCGAATGAATCTGGACAATCCAGAAGTACCACCAGCTTTGCTCGAAGTGGTGGGAGAGAACGATGAGTACACTATCGAAGAGCGCGATAGGCTAAAGGGTGAAATAGAAGCTCTGAGGGTAGAAAAGGCCAAGATGGGCGTGAAAGAAAAGTCCAAAGCATCGGTTTCTCATCACACCGATAACCCCAGAGAGCATGAGTCTTCAAAGACTCATGTGAGCACCAAAAAGACTCATGCCAGCTCTAAAAAGTCTCACCGGTCCAAGCCAGTGGAGAGTTCTGACTCAAGCTCAGAATCTTCTGATAGCTCTTCGGACGATGAAGGAGTTGAAAGATCTTTATCCTCAAGCAGCGATGAGGGTCGAACTAGAAAAAAGGAAAAGCAGATCAAAAAATATTCAAGAAAAAGGGATAGACATGGAAGGATGAAGAAGAATATTGGTAAAGGGTCATCCCACAGCCGGAGGCATGTGGACCGGATGCTGATGGATCCCTTTGCTTTTCACGATGAACCAGGTATCTTTGCAACTCCCAATGAGGATACCGTGTTCAGTCGTGGAAGGAATTGGAGGAAATCTCCATTGTCTTCTAAAATTCTGTCCGAAAACCTCCCCAAGAGGTTTGACAGTACCAAAGTAGAGAAGTACGATGACAGTACTGATCCGGACAACCATCTGGAACAATTTTAAAACTTCATAATGAACTTTGATGACGATGATAAACTACTTTGTAGGGCATTCTCCCAATCATTTACGGGGAGTGCTCTAAAATGGTACAACAGCCTGCCTCAGGGTTGTATTAAATATTTCGTTACTTTTTGGGTAGCCTTTCGAAGGCAGTTTGTAGGGAGTAAAGAGCTGAAGGGCAATGGAGACACAATAATCCATTGTGCCCAGGAACCAAATGAGTCCTTGAAAGAATATATAAGCCGTTTTGTGAACACCAAGAATGGGTTGGCTGATTGCTTCGAACAGGTAGCAATAGCATCCCTTAGACAGGGTTTGAACCCAGGCAATCTAGCTGATTCAGTGACCAGAAAGAAGGCCATGACATGGGGAGGGTTGCTTAATCAGGTTGGCAAACAAATAAATGTTGATGAAACGAAGAAAACCAGGGTGCACAGGCAGGTGAGGTCTACCCCGGTGGCACCAAATCCCAATCATAATCAGTCCGGGAACAAAGCAAGAGAGACCGGACAGGGGCATGGTAGGGAAAAAGCTCAGTCTTAGCCAGCTGCTCCCGCTCAAAGTCAGCAATCCAGAAACAAGAGAGGGCCATGGGTCCAACCGGAGTGGTTCGCAGAGTTAAAAGAAAGTGTGGCCACTATTTTTGATAAAACAAAGGAAGAGGTGCATTACCGGAGACCGGCTACACTGCAGTCTCCCAGAGAGCATCGGAATAAATCCTTTTGCCAATATCACAATGATATTGGTCATACCACTGATGACTGCATAGCATTGAAACAAGAAGTTTAGAATTTGATTGAGAGGGGGAAGCTGGGGGCTTACGTCAAAAGAAGAGGAGGCAACAGGCCTGACAACACTCACCGGGTTGGTCCAAGTAATGCTGCTCCGGAGGAAGCCATGGTTATAATTGAAAGGTTTGACGTGGAATCTGAGTACTTGGATCCTGATCCAACTCGAAACAGAGTGGGTGCAATTGAGGAATGTTCTAGGTCGGTCTCCGGGCTCATTAAGTTTTTCGAGTCACTTACAATTTTCGGAGGGGACACTATGACAGCTCCTACTTCTTCTTCGAGGAAGAGGCATGTTCATACTTTAGCCTCTCAGCTAGAAGGAGGCATGACTTCCTATCAGTCACAAAACTTATTCCCCTTTATTGTTTTTGATGAAGATGATTTAAGAGACATTGCTGGCCCTCATGAGGATGCTGTTGTCATAGGAGCATCTATAGGGGGCAATGACATAAGACGAATCCTGGTGGATACTGGAAGCTCAGCCAATATCCTTTTCTTAACCACATACAAGAGAATGAAAAATCCAGCTGTAATTCAGAGTTCGGACAGATCAATTCTGGGCTTTACTGGCAGCTCAGCAGATGTGATCGGAGAGTTCGAAGAGGAAGTTCTTTTGGGCAAGGGCCCTTTTAAGAAAATGGTCAGAATACTCTTTATTGTGGTGGATTGTCCCACTTGCTATCATGATATTCTAGGGAGGTCTTGGCTCTCTAGGATGCATGCAGTGGCTTCAACAGTCCACCAATGCTTGAAATATGTTGTTCAGGGACAGGTTGGAGTCGTCCGAAGCAGCCAAAAGATTGCAAGAGAATGTTATGCTACCGCCCTGGCTCCTCGAACGCTGGGGGCAGTCCGTATTAACGAACAATAGCAATTTGAGGGCCTTTATGGGGGTGAGGGTGAAATTGATGACCCCAGAGAGACCCCTGGAGTATTAATACCGGTCGAAGAGGTAGAAACACACTGTCTGGAAGATGGAAAAAATGTCAAGATAGGGTCTAAGATGTCACCCGTTTTGAAAAGTGAAATGTTAAAGTTTTTGAAGAACCATCAGCACGTTTTTTCTTGGTGCAATGCTGATGTTACTGGGGTTCCATCAGAAGTGATATCACATCACCTATCCGTCCGGAGAGATGTAGCACCAGTGGTTCAAAAAAGAAGAGCTTTTTCTAAGGAGAAGGCTGATGTCATTGTGCAAGAGGTTGACAGACTCACAAAAATGGGGCACATCAAGGAGTCTCAATACCCTTTATGGACTGCCAATCTGGTCTTGGTGAAAAAGAAGAATGGCAAGTGGCGCATGTGCATTGACTTCACAGATCTCAATAGAGCTTGCCCAAAAGATTTGTATTCAGTCCCCCGGATTGACCAGTTAGTAGACTCCACTTCTGGGAACAAGCTGCTTTCCTTTATGGATGCCTTCTCCGGATACAATCAAATTTAAGTAGATCCAAAGGATCAAGAGCATACCACGTTTGTCACTGACAGAGGTCTTCATTGCTATAAGGTGATGTCGTTTGGTTTGAAAAATGCTGGGGCTACTTATCAGAGATTAGTAAACAAGGCATTTGTTGATCAGATTGGAAGAAATATGGAAGTGTACATTGATGACATGATGGTGAAAAGTGTGGATGAGTAATTACACTTGTCCGATCTCCAGGAAACTTTTGCCAACTTGGTAAAAGTAAATTTGAAATTAAACCCAGAGAAGTGTGTGTTCAGAGTGCAGTCCGGGAAGTTTCTAGGCTATATTATAAGTGAGCATGGAATACAGCCCGATCAGGACCAGCTCAATGCTCTATTCCAAATGGAGCCTCCTCGAAACATTAAAGAAGTACAGCCGTTAACGGGGAGATTAGCTGCCTTAAACAGATTTATCTCAAGTTCTTCGGACAAGTGTGCTCCTTTCTTTCAAACCTTAAAGGGTGCAAAGGGATTCAATTGGACCCCACAGTGTGATGAGTCTTTCAATGAGATCAAGAAGCACATGTCCTCCCCCAAAACTTTGTTTAATCCAGTTGATGGGGAGACACTCTTCGTATATTTGGCAGTTTCAAGTTATGCCATCAGTGCTGTGTTGGTAAGAGAGGTCGATGGTCATCCCCATCCAGTGTACTACATCAGCAAAAGCTTGATAGATGCAGAAAGACTTTACTTGAAACTTGAAAAATTAGCATTAGCCCTGGTGATAGCTGCCAGGAAGATGAGGCCTTATTTCCAGGCTCATCCCATCATCGTTCGGACTATTTTTCCCCTGAAGAATGTCCTCCAAAAGGCAGACATTTCAAGCAGGATGACTAAATGGTCAGTAGAGTTGGGGGACTTCGACATAGACTTTGCTCCTCGAACAGCAGTCAAGGCCCAAGCTGTGGCTGATTTTTTGGTTGAATTTCACTCCGACAGGGATTCAGAGCAAACTACTGACATAAAAGATAAAAAGGTATGGGTCGTCCGAACAGATGGTGGATCTAGCACTATGGGATGTGGTGCAGGAGTGTGTTTAACTTCCCCATATGGAGACAGAATGTACCAGGCTATTTGTTTTGCTTTCAGGGCATCTAATAATGAGTCCGAATACGAA
Source organism: Limnanthes douglasii subsp. nivea (assembly GCA_036936605.1). Taxonomy (NCBI): domain Eukaryota; kingdom Viridiplantae; phylum Streptophyta; class Magnoliopsida; order Brassicales; family Limnanthaceae; genus Limnanthes; species Limnanthes douglasii. The sequence continues at coordinate 212,704,486 of JAUPFV010000002.1, forward strand.
GCAGCTATAGCTGGTTTAAAGTTAGCCTACATTTGTGGGGCTAAGACGGTCAAGCTACTAAGTGACTCCCAGCTTCTGATCCATCATGCCCAAGGCCAATCTGAGGCTAAGAAGGAGCAGCTTGTGAAATATTTACTCCTCCTAAAAAATGAAGCACTTAAGTTTAAAGGTGTTGTCTATGAGCACATTCCCCGGGCATAAAATGAGCTAGCAGACTCATTGGCAACCATAGCATATACGGAGTCATATCCATTGATCCATGTGCTCGAAAGCCCCTTCATTCAACTTAGTAAGGGTAAAGAAGAGGAAATTTTTGAAATACAAGTGAAACAACCTCAAGACTGGAGGTTTCCTCTCTTGCAATATCTCTCCGATGGTGTCGTGCCTCCGGATAAGTCACTAACGAGAACACTGAAACACAAGGCTCGTGGTTTCATCATATTAAGAGAAGTGTTGTATAAAAAATCTTATAGTAAACCTCTCCTGCGCTGTTTGGGGGATGAAGAGTCTCAAATAGTCCTCTCTGAATTGCATGATGGTGAGGGATCAGCTCATTGTGGATTCAGGGCTTTAACAAGAAGAGTTTAACTGTCTGGTTACTATTGGTCATCTATCATGAAAGATACTAAGGAATTGGTAACAAGATGTGACCCATGCCAGATGTACAGCAATGAAATTCATGTCCCAGCCATTCCTTTAGAATCAATTTCTGAGCCTATTCCTTTTGCTCGATGGGGGCTGGATTTAGTAGGGCCTCTTCATGTGGCGTCCGGAGGACGCAAAACTATAATTGTGGCCATAGACTACTTTTCAAAGTGGATTGAAGCAGCCCCTCTTACAGGGACAACATCAAAAGCTGTTATAAAATTCATTTTATCCAACATCTATTGCAGATTTGGTGTCCCACAAAAGATAACGACTGGACAATGGGCCACAGTTCGACAATAGGGAAATGGAGAGCTTCTGTGCCTCAAGGGGTATACAACATTGTTTCTCTTCTCCTTTCCACCCACAAGCAAATGGGCAAGTTGAAGTGGCTAATAGAACTATATTGTCCGGTTTAAAGAAGAATTTGGAAGGGGCTGCTGGGAAGTGGCCTAGTTATCTACAAGAGGTCTTATGGGCCTACCGGACAACACCTGGGGTTGCAACACAAGAGTCACCCTTTGCTTTGGTCTATGGTATGGATGCAGTAGCTCCCATAAAAGCAACTCTCCCCTTCTTTCGTGTTCACAACTTCTCCGAACACGTTAACGAGGTGGCAATTAGAGGTCAACTTGATTTGATAGAAGAAAGACGAGTTAAAGCTCACCTTAGAGTTGCACACTATCAGGGTTTGATAAGAAGTCGGTTTGCTTCCAAAGTTAAAAGAAGAGATTTCCAACCAGGGGACAAGGTATTAAAGAAAGTATTCTTACACACTAAAGAAAAGCTGTTCGGAAAGCTGGCCCCAACTTGGGAGGGTCCGTATATGGTTGTTGAAAGAATTAAACCTAAAACATATTGGTTGGAAGACAAAGATGGCAGAGTTCTGACTCACCCTTGGAATATCGAGCATCTCCGGATGTACTTGGAATAGCACTTGTGTAAATATTTACTTGTTTAAACATCCATGTAAATATTTGGGGGCATACTCTTTCCTCCCTGGTGGCACGGGGAGGTTTTAATGAGGTGTCCGGGCTTTTGAATAAATTTGATGCCTTCTTAAAAATTTCTAAGTGTTTTAAGTTTTGTCCCTTGTCACACTATCCGAATTGAAATAACTAAGGGCTATTTAAACTCTAGCCGGAGAACTTAAACACTCTCACTATGAAACAACTAAAGGCTATTTAAACTCTAGCTGTCAGAATTAGAACAAACAATGAAAGAAGATGAGATTTGTGCAAAACAGAAACATTCATTGAAATAACTTAAAGTGCTTTGGCCTTCCAAGGACTTTTGAGTGGTCAGAGTAGAACAAAAACCTATCCGGTCAGATACCGGACACAATTACAAAAAAGAATGCCTTAGCCTTCTAAGGACTTTAGTCTGGATAGAAAATAAACAAAGTAAATCATAAGTTAAGGTTGAGCCTTTGAAGATGGCTCACCTTCATCTACCTTTTTTCCCTTAGGATCGTTTTTCTCTTCATCTGGGCTCTCCCCGGTATGTTCTTCATCATCGGATGTGGAAGCACTAGAGTAACCTTTCAATTCTCCATCAGCCATTGTATGATACGGGAGGTCATCAGACTCAACATGAAGCCATAAGTCCCCTAGGTTCCTCTTCGGAAACTTTTCATGGAAGAGTAGAACCATGTCAGACCTCACCTTGGCAAGAAGTTGCTCTTGGCTTTCAATCATCTGGTTGGCATAAGCATCGATCTTGGCTTGGATCTTAGCCTCTTGCTCCCTTAACAAAGTAGTTTTCTCCTCGGCAGCCTTGGACACTGTATTTTCAAGGGCAATCTTATCGTTGGTCAAGTTGGAGATGATTTTGTCTTTGGCCTTGGATTCTCCATTTGAGGTAGCAAGGTCTTTCTCCAGACCGGACAGTTTCTCCCGGAGGTCTTTAATGGTTTCCTCTAAAGTGGCGACTTTTATGGTGCTTGTCTTTTGGCTTCTCTTCAACTCCTCGGTTTCTTCTTTTAACATGGCAGTATTGGAGGTGGCAGTACGAAGGTCTTCGGACAGCTTCTCTTTGTCAGACTTAAGGTCTTTAATGATGTCTGCCTGACTCCGAACTTGTCTCTCCAATATAAGTACAGGCTGCACGTTGCTTAACAAGGAGTGGGCTATAGCATCCCTTTCACTAGAAACAATAAAAGTCTTACCATTAAAATTGACTGTGTTGGAGCTGCTCGTAGGAAGGTAAGGCCCTGCAAAGTCATCTCTGGGGAGATTGAGGAAGTATTCACCAAGCTCACCAAGACCGGTGATGTCTACTCCATCAATGTTGATATCACCCCCCTCAACCTCATCGGTGTGAAAGTCACCCGGAATCTCCTCAGCATGCGTTGGGTCTGCATGATCAGCTTGGAAAGAAGGCTCCAGAGCCCGGAGAGAAAGCTCATCTCCCTTAGAAGTATTTTTCTTCTTGGCCTCCCGGTCTGCGCCTTCGCTTCCGTGTTTACGATTTCTATTGGAAGCCCTTGGAGGTTTTGGGAGATTCGCTTCCTGCCTTTCAGTCTCTTGCTCCACCACTTGCAAGAGAGCAGCATCAATTTGGCTCTGGGCTGGCCCCTCCGGGTCTGTTGGAGCATCCTTCTCAGCATCAGCAGGGTTAGCATCACTCACCACCTTCTTGCCCTTCTTCTTCTTACCTTTCATCTTGCTCAGGGCTTTGGCCCGGCCTGGCAGGAAGAGTGTCCCATCTAGTTCATGGGTCCTATTAAGAACAACATCCGGAGGAGGCTAAGTGGAGAGCTCCTCCCAAGTTAAGTCTCTCCGGCCTGTGGTGTTCCACAGGTGAGACCTTGCTAAGTTGCTACTGGTGAAAGCAGCGTGGAATCGGTTCCCCCATTTCTCAGCAGCCCAGGCATTAATCTTGCCACAAGTAACCTGCCCGGCTTTCAGGTAGTCACTAAACTCCTTGGGCAGTTCTGCTAAGATAAAAGTAAGACAAATTAGTATAAACTAAGTCTAAAAAGAAAAGAGAAGAGAGACAAAAATATAAAGGCAATTATACTTACGGTCACTCCTCCATCTGCTTCTAAGGAGGCTTGGGTTCTCTCCGGATTTTATCTTCCTGCCGTTCTCCCAAACACCACTAACAAATAAGAACTGAGTCCTCCAGTTCCTCTCTGCCTCCAACAGATCGTCCACAGCCTTGAAGTCATCCCCCATATTGAAATGGTAAAAGGGGATGTGGTGGTTTCTGCAAAGGCTGTCCACTGCAGCAAATTCCTCCATTGGCAGAGGGATCACGGACAGCCTTGATGCCATGATGCATGACATAAGGGTATACCAAGCGTTGGGGCTCAGCTGGCTTGGACAGAGTTTGATCAGATGGAAGTATCTGACAATCTCTGGGTCTAGTGGGAACCTGAGCCCCCAGTTGAATAACTCCGTGAACATGACCACTTCACTCAGCTTGCAGTCCATGGAGGTCTCTGGGTGTACAGGAATCCTGATCTTTACATTCTCTGGTATGCCCCACTTCGTACGCATCCTGCCCAGCTCAGCAGTGTGGATGAATGCGTAGTTGATTTTTTGTAAGGAAATGAGGTAATTAACGCTGACCTTGTGAAAACAAGGCCCTACTTTTCCTTCTAGGCTCTCCGGCAGATCTGGATGCCTCAAATACAATTTCTCCTTGCCCTTGTCCTTCTTGGCAACTATCTCTTTACTGGTCTGACCGGAGGGCTCAGACTCAAATGGGGCCTCTTCAACAGAGTCCTCCATCACTTCCTCCATGATTGTTGAAGGGATTTCAGCAGCTGTAGTGGGGGGAGGGTTCAAATTTGACTCAGCCTTGTCTCCGGACTGATGGGCCTCAGTGCCCCTTTGATTTCTGCTCTCCGGTAGAGTGTTTGGAACATAAGTTTCTTGTTGAAGACTTGGATTGGAGCCCTCCGGTCCGGACAGCCTGTCCTTGGGGGCTCTAATAGGCACCTCTGACCCGGTGCTGCTGTTTTTTGCCCCCGACCTTGAGGGAGTGTTTCTAGACCCCTGGCCTTTAACCAACCGGCCTTTCCTCCTATCGACTAGCTTCTCATGAGAGTGCTCCGTATCCGATCCCATTGCTATGAAGGGAGAGGGTTTTTTTAGGCTAGTGGCTGTAACTCTTGGCTCGACAGCAGGCTCTGATTCCTGAACTGAGGAACCAGAGATAATGGGGGAGAGGTTGGTTTGAAATAGTTTTCTAGGCTTAGTGCCTTTGGAAGAAGAAGAGCCTCGATCTGACTCTGTAGCAGGGGTGATTGGTCTATCAACAGGCGAGGTGGGTAGCCCTGTCGCAATTCGTCTTTCTCTTTCGACTTTTTGAGCCTTCTCTAACTCAGAAAGGTTGAGCCACCCGCCTTTGACAAGGGCGTTCCTCGCTGTAAACATAAACTGTCAAACAAAGTTTTTTCTTTAGAGAAAGAAAGCTTTGAGAGATTTTGCAGAGTAAATTTGAAGGAGATGGTAAAACAGTAGAAAGTGAGTTTGTATTTATAGTAAATCTGAAAAAAGGAGTTGATTCCTAGGAGAATTCGAAAAGTTTGGCAATGATTAAAAGACGGCGCTGATGTCACCACCTTTAATTAAAGAGGTTTCTTTTCGAAGAAGGTGGGTTCGAAATTCAAGGTGAAAAAACGGCTAAAACAACCAATCAGAAAGCGACACGTGTCCCACGAACTCTGGCAAAAACCGTTTTGAATTCGTGAAGCTTTATCTGTCTGGATAAACCCACAGCCCAAATTGACAGACCTGTCCAGATTAACTACCCCTGATGTCGGACTGTTTTTCAGGTCTTTGACAAGAGTATTTGCACAAACACCTAAAAAAGGGGCTCCTGATAAGTCTGAATTTTGCATGCTCCCCGGACAAGGACAGATCGGTCCAAGCCCTACGGACCGGAGAGACCACTTCGAACACTCTGACCATAGGACTGTTCGAACTATGACAAAAGTACTAAAAAACCTAAACACTACTTGACTAAGCTACTTGCTCTCCTACTTAGAGCTCATGGGTCTTTGAACATGACCCGGGTCCATTAAACATGACCCGAAAGCCCATAAGGGCCCAAACATCAGGGTATAAATACCCAACCACCTGCATTAAGTGTGGGTAATGATAATTAACTACTACTATCCAGCTTAATTATCTCTCTACTCTCTACACTAAATACATAACACCCACATACTACTGTCAAACACCAACCAAATTACAAGCCTACCCTCAGGCGATTATTATCCACACGAGTAATAACGAATCAGTTTCAACATCAACAGAATAGAGACCCTTAGAGTTACAAGTAGCCAAACCATCCATTAAGTCCCTAGCTTCAGCCATAATAGGAGACAACTTACCATAGACATTACCACCAGCATAAACAAGGTTACCTTCAGAGTCTCTGATAATGAAACCAGCACTTGCTTCGCCATTAAAAACCACAGAAGCATCAGTGTTGAGCTTATACCTACCCACTGAAGGAGGAACCCACTGCAGCACAATAGGTCTAGGAGAGGAGTTAAAACACAGATTTAAGAATCCCAACCTTTTAGCAACATAAATATCATTAGACCAATGTTTAAACTTGAATATATCAGCAGCATACATGTAATAAATGATTTTATGAATATCCTTAATGATAATATTAGAAGAAACAAACTTGTTTTTAAACTTAGCATGATTTCTATGCTTCCAAATAGTACTGTAAATAATAGATGGAATTACATTTCTAATATGATTCTTCTTAGTAGAGCTTCTAAACCATATTCTGGACATATGGACAGGAGTCATATACCTATAAACCATAATGTTAAAGAGCTCAGCAAAATGCAACCAGACTGACCAAGCAATCTCACAAGAAATAAAAACATGCTGAGTAGTTTCACAATTAAGACACAATTGACATTTTGAAACAATGTGCATGTGTTTTTTCATAAGAATCGAGTCTGTAGACATGAAGTTTTTAACAAGCTTCCAATGAATAAAAGAATGTTTTTTAGGAGTTAAATCATTCCAGATTTTGTAAAATAAACTAGACTCAATGTAATGAGTTCTAATAAAGTCCCAAGTGTGCTTAAAACTGAAGGAGCTAGTAGAAGATAAAGTCCATAAAATCTTATCCTTTCTGTTTTGGTTTATAATGCAATTTTTTATACGATCACTATCTTATTTACTAATAAGATTGACAATACGATTTAGATCCCACTGATGGTTAGACCAGTAAGTATTGACCTTCTCATGATGAAACCAACTATTATCAATAGAATTGTCAAGAAAAAGAAGAGGATCAGAACTTGAACATCTATCCAGCCAAAAGTCCACATTGCCATCACCTAAAGACCAACTCACAAACTGCTCAGCAGTAGGCTGAATCTTCTTGAGCCTATTCCAGACCATAGAGCCCTTAATGCTACTGCTCAGCTGCAAATGATGCTTCTTATTGCAATAAATATCATGAATCAGATTGGCCCAGAGCAACTTGTTGTCCCTAACTGCAACCAAATCTTACAAGAAGTAGACATTTGAACATCAGCTAAATCTCTAATATTAAGGCCCCCCTCCTTATACGTTTTACAAACCGATTTCCAGCTACACCAATGTATTTTGTGCTCAACACCAGTAGAACCCCAAAGAAAAGCATTGAAAGCTTTTTCAATTTTATTAATAACAGTACAAGGGATAACATTACTATGCATCCAATATAACACAATATTCATAAGAATAGCATTAATGAGAGTGATTCTACTAGAGAATGAAAGATGCTTAGATTCTCAATCCACAATTCTATTTTTAATCTTTTTAAGAAGATTAGTATAAATGACAGATTTGTTATTAGTACTTATAGTAATACCAAGATAATCAGTAGGGAGCATAGTAGAATTAAAGCCAGTAATATTAGTAATTGAACTAATGCTGTCATCATTCATACCACTTGCAATAATCACGTTGGTTTTACTTTTATTAATAACCTGACCTGAGACTGATTGGTACTCCTGCAAGAAAGCATTAAGTGATGCTAAAGAAGCATCCTTACATTTAGTGAACAAAAGGATATCATCTGCAAAAGCCAAGTTACTAATACACAACTTGTTGCGACATTTGTATCTCAAACTTTTGTTATCCTTAAAGAGCAAAGATACACCCCTCAACAATACTTCCTCAGCTATAATGAACAGGCTAGGAGAAAGGGGATCACCCTGCCTGAGACCTTTAGCAGTCTTAAAGAAACCATAAGAAGCTCCATTAACCAATATAGAGACAAAAACATTAGTAATCATGCTACTAATTAACCTAACAAATCTAATGGAGAAGCCAAAACAAGTTAAAACTTTAAAAAGAAAAGAATGGCTAAGCTTATCAAAAGCTTTACACATGTCCAACTGAATGATAATGTTCTTGTGTTTAACTTTTCTATTCAAGTCATACAGAAGCTCCTTGGCAGTTAAGATATTTGAATGAGTAGAACTGCCAGGGACAAACCCACCTTGGGAACTAGAGATGACTTTAGGAAGCAGAATAACAAGTCTGTCATTCAGAATTTTAGCCATAATACGATTGAGAATAGTGCAAAGGCTTATAGGCCGATAGTCACTCCAACAAGAGGGATTATTAGACTTGGGAATAAGACATATGCCCGTAGCAAGAATATCTCTAGGAATATGACACCATCTAATAAAGTGATGGAGAGCAGATATAAGATCACTTTTAATTATGTTCCAACATTTTTTTTATAAAAGACCAGATTAAATCCATCCATACCTGCCATACTAGAGGCTTTTAAGTTGTTAGTTGTTTTGTGAACTTCCTCTTCACTAGGCAGAGTGAGCAGACTCTTGTTATCTTCAATAGTAATGACACAGGGAATGACATCAAACAGGCTATGACTCAGCTTATCCAACTCATCTTGCTTATCCTTGTAAGAGCTACAAGCAAGAGTAGTAGTAAAGAAATCAACAGCAGAATGGCCAATGGAGTCATTATCAGTAATCCAAACGTTATTTTCCTTTATTCTATTAATAGCACTCCTCTTTCTTTTCTTAGAGACATAGTTGTGAAACAGTTTAGTACTTCTATCACCATCCCTGATCCATTCCACATTACACTTCTGCAGCCAATACTCTTCCTCCATCTTATAAGCATTCATAATCATAGCATTAACCTTATTCAACTTCTCCTTCGATTGATTAGAATTTTGATTCTGATGCAAGATATCCACCCTGAGAACCTCATCCTCCAAAGCTTGGATCTTACTGAAAATGTTTCCAAAATGATGTTTATTCCAATCAACAAGAACAACTTTAAGCCTTTTGAGCTTAAGCCAAAACTTGCTCAAAGGATCATCATCAATATCCTGCTTCCAACTATCAGCCACTATAGAGAAAAACCCTTCATCAAGCAACCACATGTTTTGAAATCTAAAACTCTTTCTAGAACTATAAGTCAAAGAAGAACAATTAACAATAATAGCCATGTGATCAGAACCAGTTCTAGGTTTGTGAATGACATTAGTATTATTGAAGACATCATTCCAAGAGTTATTAATAAAAACCCAATCCAGACGTCTCCACTTAGTCTTGTTAGACCAAGTAAACCTCGACCCAGCATAACCAGCATCCATAAGACAGCAATCACTCAACATTTTATTGAAATCATCAGCACTGTTTTGACAAAACGTAGAGCAGCCAATCTGATCATCTATAGAACTAATTGAATTAAAGTCTCCACACACAAGCCAAGCTTTAGTATCACAAGAAATGATACGCAAAGTATCCCACAAATCAATTCTATTTAAACGCTGACATTTAGCATAGACAAAAGTTAAAAGAAAGTTTTTATCTAGAGAACTAAGAGAAGCCTTAATATGCAAACATTGGGTATGGTCAAGCAAAATGTTAACAGATATGTTATCATTCCAGAAAATCCAAATCTTATTGGAAATGTTAGAAGCACTATTGTTGAAACTAGTTTTAGAAGCACAAGTAACCAGATTATCCTTACTAATTAAAGGCTCTTGAATCACAACTAAATCAACCCTATTAACTCTAATAAGATTCTTAAGTCTCCTAAATGAGGATTTATTTCTAATACCTCTAATATTCCAGTTAAGAACACTAATCATAGTTAAGAGAACGTTTAGTGTTACGTGTTGTTATAGACAATTGATGAGAACTCCTAATCAGCTTCTTCTTCTTGGCTTGCTTAAGCTGTCTGTCAATTATAGTTGTGAAATCCTCCTCCTCCTCTGATGAATCTTTCCTATGAATCCTACTTCTGGTTATTCTTTTAACAGTTTGAGCACTCCTAGAGACCAGCAACTGACTTCTTGAAGAAACTTGAGGACTCTCACCACCAACTTTAGGAGAAGAAAACTCTGAAGATAAGTTTTCATAGTCCTGCTTATTAGCATTCCCCAGGGTTTGAAGAGCACCAATCATTTCTTCTTGTTTATTATTATTATCCTCAATATCCTGAGAACCAGACACACCACCCTGAGGATCTATCTCACCATTAACACCTTCAACATCCCTAATGATACTCCCTGAAAGAACAAGCTGATGAGTGCCAGCATTCTTTTCCTCCACACAACCCCGAAAAGGAGAAGATGGCAGACTCCCAAGATTTGAATTCTTGGGAGAAAGAGTATTTATATCTTTGTCTTTAACACTTTCCAAGACACTAAACCCAAATTTCATCGTTTGAATAACACCCTCCATATTTATTCTAGAAGGCATAGCATTAACTTCACTGCCAAGCCCTTCAACAGTTTTGAAACTGTCCAACTTCGTATTAACATCGACTTTATCAGACCCAGCATTAATAACATCTTTCTTGGCATGATCTTCATCCTTATCATTGTCCAACTGTTTACTATCTACCATTGCAGACTTCCTAGATTCTTCAAAACCTTTGTGCTTCTTGCATTGATCAATTCCATGTCCAATATGAAAGCAAGATTTACAATACTTTGGGAGGTTTAAGTACGAAATTCGCACCCAGCAGCCCTGATTACTACCGAAGCCAACCCAAACATCATAGAAAATCTTACTAGTTATATCCAATTCGATCCTAGCCAAACAATGATTGTAGAAGGCTCTATTTTTGGATGGAACTTTAATCTGCATACGCCTTCCCAAAGAAGAAGCAACATCAGAGATAATATTCTCATTAAACAAATGTCCAGGCAGGTTCTCCATCTTGATCCATATAGGAGTTACAGGGCTTTCATATTTAACATTAAAGCCTTCATCCCATTTCAAAAGCCTCATCATCGTAGAGCCAATCATCCACACATTTCTTCTCCACAGATTAGCCATATCTTCATACGAGTCACAATCTATAAAGATATGTTTAGAGTCTTTGATCGTATAACTATAACTTTGAACAAAATGAAACTTGGCAAGAAAATCAAGCAAATGTTTTCTCTTAGGTAAACCAGCCGAACACTTACCAACAATAGTATGTTTCGACTTAGATTTCAGATGATCCAAGAAGCCATCATCATACTGCAAATGAACGTGATCATTCTTATATCTAACCTCCTCAGGGTTGAAAGAATCAACCAGGCCCTTAGAATCAGAAGTTACAGCATCAGCAAACGATTTCTTCCTCCATTGATTGCTTGTTTCAACATTTTTTTGCAGATCCTTGGTAGCTGATGAACTAAAAACCTCTTGCACGGAAGGGAATTGATCCATAAGAAACAAAGAGATTACTTCATCAGGAGATGAAGATCAAGAAGGAAGAAGAAGAAAATCTTGTTTCTTGGAGCTCAAGCATCTTTTAGGTTTTTTTATCCCTTTTAGTTTTGTTTATTATCGTGAGACAGATCAATAAATAATGTGAAAAATATATTTTAAGAAAAAAGATATTATTGTTAAAAGAAATTACTTTATTTTCATTAAAATTTTACTAATGTTAAAAATTGTTACGATAAAAAAAGTTAAATTTATTACTGGTAAATTTTAACACAATTAAAAAAATTAATTCATTAATGTTAAAATTTTATTAGTCTTATTTTTTTTGTTTTAACCATTTCAAATCTTATTACTGCTAAAAAGATTATTTAATAGTTTTTATATAATCGTTAACATTTAATATCCTTAGAAAATATATTTATATATTTTAACAATATTAAATTTTATGTTGTTCAACATTATGAATATTGTTTAACATAGTTTAACATTAATAAATTAATAATGTTAAATGATATTTTTAATAATCTTTTAATACTATAATTTTAGGTTTGTAAGTTCGAATCAAACAAAACTCCACACTTCAACGAGGTAGTAAAAAATCAATCCTACTCAGATCCATATTTTTCAAAATAGAAAACATATCTAATCCAGTTTAATCTTATTTAATGATATAGATGGTTTCCAATTAGGGAGAACTAATCCAAACATATCCACTATTCTATGTTCGTAATTACACAACTGTAAACTAATCCTACTCAAACTTTGAAGATTTTCGAGTTAGACAGGCTTAGATGGTTGTTTGCATTTCAACTTGGTCTGCCAACAAATGAAAATATCCAAAAAAATTAAGAAAATGTTTGTCTAAAGCAAATATGTAAACATTAAAATTATTAAACGAGTTTATTGTTGACTTTAAAAGCTCATAATCGAAGAGCAATAAAATATCAAACATATATAAAAAATACTTTTTTCTGTTTAATAATATAAATCTTTAAAAAAAAAGGTTTTGTATTAATACTAATTTTCAATGGAACTATTACATATGTTTAATTTTCAACTAATAAAAAATAAAATAGTTAACCTATTAATTTTTTAATTTTTCATCCATCAAATTTTTTCTTATTCTTTCAAAGTTATTATTAATTTTTTTAATATTAATAAAAAAATCTTAAACAACTTATAATATGAAACGAAAAGGAGTAATTTTTTACATTCAAGTTATTATTGTGAATATAATTTATGTGACTTACTTTCAAATATTTTATAATGTTATTTAAAATTAATTTGTAAGTGTTAATTGAATCTAATTTCAATAATTGAGATATGTACCATATGAACGAGTTAATTATGCTATTTAATGTATTTTAATTTAAATATGTTATCATTGTTTTCGAAATTTTATAATCAAACAATTACATTCTAAAAAAATAATTGTAATTTGATTTTGATATGTTTGATTATATTTATATATTTAAGATATTTTATTTAATATTAGGTAGATATTAAATAAAATATATACATTTAATTGTATCAGGTCCTTTAAATTTAAACAAAACGATACCGGATTCTGAGATGGCATCTCGGAATCATGTGTTTTATTATTAAAAAAAATTGCACCTAATTCCGAGGTGGCATCTCGGAATTAGTTGCTTGTCGCTAAAAACTGTAGAAATCGAGATTTTCTCTAAAAAAAATTGTTTGGTCAATAATACCATAAATTAGTTAATGAACGTTTGAATCCATGGTGTTTGGTGGAGTTGGGTGAAAGAAAAGTTAATCTTGGTATTTCTTTTACGGAGAATATATCAAGATAGAGTTTTTTTTATAAGAGAAATAAAAAATGTTAGGGGAAATAGCTTCGCCTTTTGAAAATTTGGACAAAATTTTAAAATTTTAAAGGCTTCACATTTAAAAAAAACGCTATGTTTGTTTAGGACAATTTTATCCTTTCCCTCTTTAATAAAAGAATATTGTTATTTAAACAAAAGAAAAAAAACAGAAAAAAATAGGTTTTGTAAAGTTATTCGAAAAGTTTTCAAAATTACATACGCGGCTTTATAATTAGCCCCTCTTATTTTGAATCTTAATTCCGCCCCCCTTTCGTAAGAAAAGAGGCTTCTTGACTTGCCCAAGCTGTTTGATGACTCTACATGAACCTCATCTCCAAAAAATTGTTTCGATTATTCTTTCCGCTGCAAATGATTCTAACTGGAGAATTAGACTGACCTCTGTGCAAACATTTATGCACATGTATACTTTCATCGTCTTAACCGTTTATAAGAAAATACCTTGAACATGGTAACCAATACCTAAGCGGAGATAAGGGAGCAAGCTAGTACAATTCTAGCAGACTTTAGCAGTCTGAGTCCATTGCAACTGGTTTCGTTAAGTTCCTTGGCTCAGCTGGAAGCACCTCTGATGTTTCAAAAACAGTGGGCAATAATTTTGGTGATGCTTGTGTTAATAGCTGTAAAGGTCATGAAAATAAAAGATATTTAATGGGATTTTCAAATTTCTGTGGGTGTATTGCTTGTGTTCAGAAGATATAGAAGAGATTTACTTTGATTTCCAAAAGCAGTGCTTCATTTACTCGAAAATGAAGAATGAAGCTCATGGGTGTAATGGCTCGGCTTGTTTAATGAAGCAAGCTCCAGAGCCAGAACTTGATGTCCTGCCTGCTAGTTTTAAGGTTCTGTTTGACTTGTATAATCAGAGAGAAAAATTGTTTCATGTTTTCGGTGTTTTATGCAATAGGAAGAGTGGCACCTGTTGATTCAGGATTCTGGTGGATTAAGAAGGTTGGTCCTAGGTTAAACAGCTTGGTGCGATTGAACAGCAGTTATTTCTGTTTGTCCATAAAAAGAATTCAAAAAAGGTTCTATCCAAATTTGAAGAGGCACCAAAATCTGTTAACTAACAACTTATCTTTGTATGCATTGATCTGGATAACGCGGACTATGGAATGACTGTTGCTGACTATTTTGTGTCAACGGGGAATCGGGATGGTCCAAAGGTTGTTAGATATGCTGGAGAGGATGAGTCTAAAATATATATTCTTGATGGTGGACTGAACTTGGCCAAAATCAAGGTTTTTGGTGAGGATTTTTTGGAGGACAAGCTTCAACCTTTCTACAAGTCTAATCCAATTTCTAAAGCTAATGAAGATGTGAAATTAGTGGTAAGAAATAACTCTGAGGACATCGTCTTAGACGAGTCCAATGATGATCTTCTTGAATCTACGCAACTTAGTTCGAACATTGTCAAGTCTTGGAGCCTGCGTACAATAAGCTTGCGGTACATCTACGCGAGATTCACGCCATTGTTGTAGCCAACATGGACGGCACAACAAATGAACATCCCAGAGCGAAAGAGCGGTGATTTCTTTGTGCGAATTCCTAAAGAAAATTGTTTCTCCATTTATTATGATTTTTATGTGAGGTCTCACAGGACTTTGAGCGGTCAAATTGGATCGAGGACATGTGGAAGTGCTTGACTCTTTTGACAAAAATATGATGTAAAAGTGGGCGACGCTACGTTTAACATAAAGATAGACGTCGAATATTTAAACCCGACTATTTATATGTTTTATATATTTATGTTCAGATAAAATTCTTTTATATATATATATATATATATATATATATATATATACACGTTGGAATATGGGGTCCGGTCCGCATATTCCAACTCCGTATATAAGTAAGAACACAACCGATCTCAACACTAGTATGATATTGTCCGCTTTGGCACCCGAAGGCCCTCACGGCTTTGCATTTGGTCCACTACCAAAAGGCCTCATACTAGTTGAGGTGTGTTCTTACTTATATACGGAGGTGGAATATGCGGACCGGACCCCCATATTCCCAACACGTGGTATCAGAGCGTCAGGTCCAGACGGAACGCGATGGTGGTGAAATTCTCGGAGTTCGAACATGATGAACCAGTAGCCATATGATCAAGGTGATCTGCTCTAGAGATCCCAGTTCGGAGTGCTCGTGGCTCATCAAGCAGTGTGGCTTGATTGGAGTGGCGCTAAGGAACAAGACAGTGTGGTCTAAGAGGAGGTGAGCAGTAACATCCGTAGTGCCTCTATGGTCAGGTAGTCTCCAACCTGATTAGAGTGGGCGGATGAAAGTCAATTGAGAGGAGGCTAAGTGGTACTTTGTTCGAGAGGAGGATTTGTTAGGGTGGCGACCAAAGTCCCACATCCCACATCGGTTAAACATGGGAAAGATCAGTGGTATATAAGTAAGAACACACCTCACGTGTTGGGAATATGGGGGTCCGGTCCGCATATTCCACCTCCGTATATAAGTAAGAACACAACCGATCTCAACACTAGTATGATATTGTCCGCTTTGGCACCCGAAGGCCCTCACGGCTTTGCATTTGGTCCACTACCGCCTCATACTAGTTGAGGTGTGTTCTTACTTATATACGGAGGCGGAATATGCAATATATATATTTTACCTTTGGTTTTCAATTATTTTTTTTGATTTGGTAATTTAGGTAAAAATATATTATTTTCAAATGCACTTTATCAATCAAAGTATATAGAAATATATTTATTGTTAATAATATATTATTGTAAAATATAATAACAATAATTATAAAATAAATGAAAATGATATAATTCAGAAAAAAAAAATTAATAAATTTATTTAATATATAACAATTAAGAAAAGCTCATGATCATGGATTCTTAATAGTACTTATAAGAATCATATAATCGAAACATATTGATATAATTATGTTGACCCAAAATATAAATATAGTAAGCATCCATAACCATAAGCTTTTTCTATTGGTAGAAATTAAATAAAATTATTACTTAATTCAAATAATTTTATTTTTTATTTATTTTTATTTTTATTTTTATTATCTTTCATTTTTTAATCTTTTTTTAATCTCATTGTTCTGGTTAGTTTTTTTTATTATAATTATTATTATATCAATCGTAATACTAAATATATTTTAAAATGCACTCACGTCAACTAATTTAGTCAACTAATTTATAGGCCTTATTATACCAAAAATTCATATCTTATAATAAATTAATTGAAAAGCCATTACATCTCCAATTTTTTTAAACAACAAGGATTTTATTAATTGTGAAAGGAAGTGGGATCCACAAGTCTTACAATTTAATGAAAACAATGATATAATTGGTACAACCAACTGAAATAGGAGAAGTTTCTTTGCGAAAAAAATGCATTGTCTTCTCTCTTCATATCAGCTCCTCAAGTTTAAGAATAAAAATTCCAGCATCAAATTCTTTTCATCTTCATCTCTTCACCAATTTTAACTTCTTCTCTGCCAAAATTACAGCAAGATCTTAGTCTGAGTTTAGATTTAGGTTTCCAATCCCTAAACTCTCAAGAAAAGTAATGGCTAAAAGCTGATTAGGAATTCTGTGGATTGAAGAACTTATCTTGTTTGAAGGACTAAGCGTCCATTTAGCCATGAAATCGGCCGCCTGATTGTAAAATCTCGAGATAAATTTGATATTCATGGTAGAAGAAATCAAGTTTCTACAGATGTTGATAAGAGGGGTGGGATACCAAGGTGAAGTACCCTTTGCAAGAATCTTGATTAGCAGCAAACAGTCCGATTCGACATCGACTCTGCTCCAATTGTTCTTAGCACACATCAATAAGCCATCAAGAAATGCTCTGACTTCTGCTAACATCAGAGACAATTTGTCATATGTATTTCTTGAGCAGTGTTTGATTTCGCCCTTGCTGTTACGAATAACAAGACCACCGTTTGATTCGCCATTACGGAGGCGAGCAGCGTCGACGTTCAATTTCAGTTTTCCATCCTCAGGAGCAAGCCATTTGATGTATTCAATCTTGGAGGTTTTCCTAACAACAGAGGTACATCCCATACTAACATCGGCCTTAGTTACCTGTGATCAATGCTTATATTTTAATTTGTTAGAAATATCAAGACCAATTATTATTGAATCAATCTTGTTGATAGTCTTAGAAACTGAATCATAATGGCCCTTATGCTTAGAATTATTCTTGTGTTTCCAGATCATATAACATATTATAACAAGAATAGAATGAGTTATGTGAACTTTCGAATTAGGGAACCAAAACCAGGTTCTAATAATGTGAGAAAGAACCATATATCTCGCAATTTGAACATTGAAAAGTTTTTTGTAATGTTTCCAAATGTTCCAAGAAAACTGACAATTAGCGAACAGATGATTGGAGTCCTCTGAGTTTGAGCAGAACTGACATTTCGAATCCAAAATCAGATTCTTTCTCTGTAAGTTACAATTAGTTGAAATGAAGTTTTTAACAGTTTCCAAAGGTGAAAAGAATACTTCTTTGGGGTGAGATAATTCCACATCTTGCTATAAAGACCATACTTAGGATGATGATTTCGGTACTTGTCCCAAGTCAGCTTAGTGTTGAAGTCATTATTAGTAGATAAAGCTCAAATGATCTTGTCATCCTTAGAACTGTCAATCCTAAAACGATTTAACTCTGGCTTCCAAAAACCGGATGCTCTTGAAAGGATCCAAGATAGGAGGCTGATTGTGCCAATTGTCTCTCCAGAAATTAACCTCACCCTTCCCCAAAGACCACTTAATATTCTGCTTAACAATATCCTTGATAACATTCATCATTTTCCAGGTAATAGAAGAATTTGTGTAAGTGTTAGGAGCTAAAGGATGCTTACTACTGCTATAAATATTGTGCATAACTCTTGAACATAAGCTTTCTTTTTTCCTGTAGTTGAACCAAAGTTTCTGAGAAAACGTAAGCTGCAAGTCAGACAAAGATCTGATATTGAGACCCCCTCATTAAAAGGCCTTTAAACTTTCAACTAGGTACACCAATGAACACTTCTATTATTGAAATTGGTTCTACATAAAAACTTGTTGAATATGAGCTCCAATATCTTGATAATGCAGTTGGGGATTGTTGAGTTTTTGAGGCAATAGACAGGAATGGACATAAGCACAGAGGCAATCAGTGTGAGTCTGCCACCAAATGTGAGATTCTTACCAATCCAGCTTTAATTTTAGAGATGAATTTGTCTATAATGTTGTAGTAGTTCTTGGCATAGTTGTTGTTGTTAATCATGATACCAAGATGAGAAGTAGGCAAAGTATTAGCAGAGAACCCATTCTGACTCTCCAAGTTGAAAATTCTATTGAGCTGCAACTTGCTAGAAGTAATCAGCTTAGTTTTAAGCTTATTAATAGCTTGACCAGATACAACTTGATACCTATCTAAAAACTTACATAACTTGTTAATAGATTTAGGCTTGCAATTATAAAATATTAAAACATCATCTGCAAAAACATTCTCAGCAGTGTCTTTCACTTTGTTGAAGATATACCAAATTGAGAAGCATTCCACTATTTGAGGCAAGCTTTAAGTCTTTTCAACTTGTACTAGAAAAACTGGTTAGGATGACCTTCAATTCTGAGATTCCAGTTCTTATTAACAAAATTTAAAAAGTTAGCATCAGTGATTCACATATTCATAAACTTAAAGTGCTTTTTGTTGTAATTAAGATTGTTTGTTAGTAAATTAACAGATATAAGTAAAGGAGCATGGTCAGAACAAGTTCTGACCACGTGAGTGACCTGAATATCATTAAATATGTCAAACCACTTCTGATTAATCATAACACGGTCTAATCGTTTCAACTTGTTTGTTTTATTCCAGGTGAATTTGGATCCAACAAAGCCTGCATCTTCCAAGCTGCAACTAATCATCATGTCATTAATTTCTTCCATGTTATTCTGACATAGAGTGAAGCAGCCCATTTGTTCATCAAAGGATGCAATAACATTGAAGTCCCCAGTAGTTATCCAGGCTCTATCAACAGAGGATATAGACCTCATCTCCTCCCAAAGGTAACGTCTATTGGCCCTGTTACACGTAGCATATACAACAGTGAATAAAAATTGTTTATTACATAAAGTATCAGTAATATCACAATGGATACATTGCTCATGATTCTTCAGAATCTCAAGCTTAATGTCATCCATCCAAGCCACCTAAATCTTTTTGGAACAGTTAGAGACAAAATTGTTAAAATTCAGATGATGAAGAATGTCATCTATGCTTTCCTCCTTAACCATTGGTTCCTGAATAGCCAACACTTTAATCTTTTCCTTTTTGATAATTGATAGCAGTCTATTAACCATAGAACTGTTGTGAATGTCTCTCAGATTCCAACTAAGAATTTTTATCTTTATCAGAGAAATACTTGTGGTTCTTGTTGATCTCTGAAAATTTCAAATATTTTATTATAACTTTGTTTGGTTTCTTCACCGTCTTGAGTTTTCTTTTCAGGATCACGCTAAAACTAGGATCAATGGAGTCAGTATTGTTGGCAACAGGATTTTCTGGGGTGCTGTCAATGTTTTCTGGTTGAGGCGAGTTGGCAGTACTAGTTTTTCCTTGTTCTTCAAAGGAGTATCCTTGTTCAAGCATTTGAAGAGCATCTATGGATCAGAATCTGCAGGCATAGACACATCTTTCGATTTTCCTTATATGATATGAGAATTAGATTCAACTTTGTTGTCACTTTCATTGATCGGATGAACTACAACAGATTGTAATTTTGGGTCTATAAACTTTGATATTCCCACTTTGGCTTTCATTGTCATTATCTTTGTCAACCGTTTTTTTCTCACTCCCTTTCTCCTCCTGATGTTGAGCCTTTTTACAATTCCTACTATTATGTCCCAAGTGAGAACAAGTTTCACAATAATCAGGAAGATTATTATACTGCACATTCAACCAACCTCACCGCAGTCTGGATTTCCCTTGAAGTGATAGTCGGTTTCTTGTTGTACCTCGCAAGCTTCGCAGACTCATCAGCCAATTTCTCGAAGATATCGTTGATGCAACTGTTCATGATTCCCATAGCTTTGCTGGAAATACCGATATCGGGATGAACCTGCTTCAAGATCTTGAAGATGTAGATCTTGTAGGTCTCGACGCTTTTCTTGGATCGTTTCTTCTTTTTATCAGCTCCGGCGTCAGCTTCTTTTGGTAACTTCTTTCTGGCCTTTGGTTTACCAAGGGATATTTCTCGGCGACCTTCTTTTCAGTCGGCTTCTTTTCTGCTTGGGGTGCTATTGTTGATTTTGATTAGGAAATGAGTTCTCTAGAGAGAGATATTAATTGGAGAAGAGAAATAATTTTCTGATTTTGATTGGTGAGATGGGAGCTGCAACTTGAATTTGATAAAAAAGAAAAAGGAAAAGAGAAAAGAGAGATAGTCGTATTTTAGTAAAATTTGGGATCTCATTATAACCAAAACGGGTCTCGGTTTAGCGTTGCCCTTTAACTTAAAAGGACATAAAACATATTTTTTTTTATGTTTTTTGTTTTATAATATTAGTAGATTAAAGTTTTTTCATCAATATTTAAAATAATAATAATTTTGAAGAAATAAAAAAAAATTGATCGATGGACTTAATAACTTATAAAAAAATTTATCGCGTAAGTGAAATATATGTAATCAATGTTGGATTCGACATATATTATAAAATAAAATGTTTTTTCAAAAAAACTTTATATTGTGAAACACATATGTAATCAATGCTGGATTCGACATATATTATAAAATAAAATGTTTTTTTCAAAAAAAAATTATATTGTGAAATGCAAAGTGTTAGAAGGATACGACATTCCGGGCCGCCTTAGGCCATCTCTAACCATCGGTCTCGGTCGAAACCGACGGTCAAATATGATCTTTAAACGCTGGTCTCGGTCTCCAAGCTAGGAGATCGATTTATTATTTGGGCTCAAAACCTAACTCTTATTATTTGGGCTCAGAACCTTACTCAGGTTTTGGTAAACAGAAAAGTGGTAGAAAAGTTGGTGAAACGAGAAATATTCAGTCGGAGAGGAGAGAGAAGGGGAAAAGATGAGAAAAGAACGAATGAAGGAGTTTCAAACGTAAACTTTAATAGTGTTATGAGAAAAGTACCTGAAAATACCCACTCAACTATCTTATTACCCGGCGGTACCCGCTTTTAACATAGTGTTACTTAATACCCAGACTAATAAATTGGACAAAAATACCCTTGCACTATATATACCCATTTTTCAATTCCAACCCACTTTTTCGACCTTCCTATCACCCTAAACAAACGCAAAATTCTAATTTTAGAAACCACCAGAAAACAAACCGTTCGACTTCGTGATACTCTCTCTCTCTCAAACCCAGAAACCCTACAGCTTCTCACCGTTCCCACCTTCGACACTATCGCACCGGTCAACCTCTTTTACTCAGTCAGACTACACACCTTCAATCTCGTTCGACAAAGTTGTCGTGAAGTCGTCTCTGAAAGCTTCAATCTCGTTCTCCGACCGGTGAAATTTAACAGGTATGCATTATCGTGGAAAGTGTACTTTTTTTGCGTTTTTGACGATTTTGAACCACTTTTTTCTCTTAATTCACGATAGGCGTTGCTTTTTATACTAGAATGAAGTATCTACTGACGATAGTTGCTCAGTTTATGGGTTTATAGTCGAAGTCAGGGTAGAATTTTAGTTGCATGTAATACTGATACTCTCCTGAGAAATATTATGTATGTTAGATCTGCATTAGGTAGTTCATTGTTGATTTTGGTGTTCGTTGCATAATTCCCAGATCCCTGCAACGTGCATGTAAAAAGTGTAACAGTTCGCACCCTGATCACCCACAATGCAAGCAATTCGCAGCTCGATTGTATGTTTGTACTTATTTACAAACAATTCGCAGCTTAAGCTACCTAATTCGCATCATACCAGATCTCATTTCGCAGTTTGTCTATTAAGCCAATATTTATATGTATGCATTTCGCAGCTTGTGATGCGAATTATTTGTGATATTCCAACTGATTTGTGTTTGTGCAAAAAGTATGACAACAAAACCCAGCTACTACAGATCAAGGTTGGTGAGCCTTCTCAAGCTACTCAAAGACATGCGTATTACAAGGGCCCACATTGAAGCTGCAAGAAACACACCCTTCTACACACTTCTGAAAACGGCGTTCGAAATCCGTAATGAGGAAGAGCTGCCAAGGAAAAAATTCTACCAAATCATTCAGTATATCCTCGAGAAATTCTCTCTAGAAAGAGACGCCTTTAGGATTGGCAACAAGTATGTAAAGCTAACTGAAAACGATATCAAGATCATATTCGGGCTGAGGCATGGCACCGAGAAAATGGAGTTAACAAAAACCGGCGCTTTTCACAAAGAGTATGCAGCCGGCAAGGAGGACGAATCAAGGATGATGAAGAAATACTTCATGGTAAAAACAGGCAGGAAAGTAGCAGCTAGTAATACCAAAACAATAACAAATGCCATTATAAAGGTACGTCTAAAATGGACTTCATCTTTATAAAGCAAGATTCTGTACATTTCTAACATAGCATGTTGTCATTGGTTTTACAGGAGGGTATAGAGAAGGCCATAAACGAAGGAGGGGAGCATGAATTGGAAGACGTGGCGAGGCTGTTGATACTGTTTTTGTGCTCCACGCTATTCTACTCTGTATCTGGAGATATCCTGGGCTGGAGCACGGTTTATTACGTTGAAGACCTCAATAGAATAAATAATTATGACTGGGCTGGATCGATTCTGTTCAAGCTTCGACAGTCTATCAGGAGTTGCTTAGCAGTAGAAAGAGCTGATAAAGTCGTCGGCTGCATCGCCCTTGTAGTTGTAAGATTGATCTATTCAATATAAAAATTAGTTATGTGCATAGCATCGTGTTGATAAAACTTGTCCCCATGTAGCCCTTCATCATGGAGCACACAACAATCGGCCACGAGGTAGCGAAGCCAACCTCGATACCAAGGTTTTTCAAATGGTTGGGGTTAGAGTGCCAAGCATCAACCATGACATATCTTATTAGAACACCCTACCTGGATGATGACCAGGTATAAGCTTTATATATGTATTGAACTGGTGGTGCATACAGTTCGCAGCATATGATGCGTTTTGCTTATAAAAATATATCAATCATTTCGCAGCCTGATATGAATATTACTTCGCAACTTCATTTTCAACACAGTTCGCATCATATTTTTTATACTTAGTTCGCATCATATGGTTTACACTTAGTTCCCATCATATGTTTTACATATAGTTCGCAGCATACTGTCCCATACTCATTTCGCAGCTTAGCATGCGAAATGTGATTTAAAACCCCACAGTTCGCATCATATGATGCGAACTGTTTATAAAAAACAGTTTGTTTGTCTACACCCTCATACTTTCGAAACAATTAATTTACTTACATGTGCATCTGTTAGTAGGTTTTAGAAGGTCCATTACAGCTTACCGAGGCTGAAATTGAAGCTTTCGGAGAAAGAGAAGATGGTGAAGATGCAGAAGTAACGGTACCTACTTCACCGGAAGAAAGACCTAGGAAGAGGATGAAAAGCACAGCATCAAAACCAAAACAAAGGAGACGAGCATCACAGAATGTAACGAATAAGGTGATGTCTCCCACACTCGAACAACCAACACCACCCGAGCCATCGATTCCAGCACCAAGACTCCCCAAGAAAACGATTCCACCACAACCGAAAGGCAAATCCAGGCAAGAGCCCTCCGACACCGACACAACCAGTATGAGTGAAACAATCGGTGATTATTTATTCAAACGCGGAGAACCTAATCCCGATATTGCTGCTCAATCAAAGCGTTTGAAGACATACGCCGACAAGAACAAGTACGAGCGAAAAATAGAAAAACAAGCCAGAGAAGTAAGTATGACTTGAACCTTAAATAATCACTACAATCAGCACTTAATATGTTTATAAAAAGTTTGCTATCATTTTTGCAGCTGGAAGAATTGAAACGCAAGATAGCGGAACTTGAAGCACAACAACTCCACAATGCTATCTCTCAGCCAATTTGCCGTATCGAAAGCCCAATAAAGCAGGTACCAGCAGCACTTCCAGAGAGATTAGAATCCACTGATCAGCAAGCATCTGTGTCTAATGCTGATCAGCACCATGCTGATGGAGTACTGCCGGGAGAAAAGGATGATGATGCCCACAATTCACCCATCATGGAGACACATACAGAGGAGGTAGATAATGTAAGTAGATGATATGATGTTATCAAACAAATATCAGGACTCTTGTGTAGTCATGTCCAAACGTTTCGCAGCTTGAGCTGCGAATTATGTAATAAACTGGTGGTTTGGTTATTACACAATTCGCATGCTGAGATGCGAATTGTTAGGAATGTATAACATAGATATCAGGTCAGGATGCGAAATGTGATTACACAATGATTAACTTATGCTTAACCCTTCCACCCTTTTGTTTTTATTTTTATTTTTGTATGAAATACGAGACCGAAAGCCAACAACAACACCAGCAGAAACAGCAAGACCAGCAGCAACAACAACAACAACAACAGGAATAAGAACAACAGCAACAACAACAACAACAGCAGCAACGAGAAGAAGAACACCCCCAGCAATAGCAACAAGAAGAAGAACAACAACAACACCCCCAGCAACAACAACAACAACAGGAATAACAGCAACAACAGCAACAACAACAACAACAACACGAACAGCAACAACAAGAAGAACACCCACAGCAACAACAACACGAAGAACACCACCAGCAACAACCCCAGCAGCCACAGGTTCAACACGAAGACCGACAATAAGAACAACAACAACAAGAGCAACAAGGACAACAAGAACAACAACACCAGTAACAGATAACCTTAGCGAAGAGAGAAAGGCTAACTCAAGAGGTAGCACCTCAAGAGTCAGAACCTGTCCATCCCGGTGAGAAGACAGAACTACTCAGCCAGGAAGGACCATCCTTAGAAGACAAAACCACTTCTTCGGTGGAACCTCAAAGACCAACGGTGCTGTCAGCAAAGTCAGAATTGCTAAGCCAACGTCAAACTGTAGGCCCGGTAACAAATCAACTGCCAGCTCCAGAGTCCCACGATAACACAGTAGGTTTACCTGATGCTTTTGTTGATGGTATTTACACTCAAGTTTCACAGACATTTTTAAATGAAATTGATAATGTATATTATGATTCTATAATACAACGGTCTCTGGAGAACATGTCGGAGGATGACTTTTATGATTTCTGCCGACACGATCCAGATCCTATGCCGAACAAGTCAACGGCAGTGGTTGTCGCTGACCGTGCGGTAAGGCCTACTTATAATGATTTCGCATCACAACATAAGATTTGTGTCTAATGTTGATTGGGGTATTACGAACGAATATCAGGGTAGGATGCGAACTGTACAGTGGAACCTCGAACAGTTCGCACCCTACCCTGATAGATACTAATAAATATATTTAACTGGAACCTTACATTTCGCAGCCTAAGCTGCGAACTGTTTGGACTCGTTGCACTTATAAACCACTGACGCCCTTCTACTCTTGATTTTTGTTATTTACTAAGCTTGAGCCCAGTAAAGAGATAGAGCAGCCAAGTTTTGCGCTACTGACACAAACGCAGCCTCAAGTGGCAGAGGAAGAAGAAGAGTTCGTAATTACAATGCGGAAACCGCCAGTAGTAGAATTCAACGACTGGCCAAAGAAAACAAAAGTAACTGACCGTATCGATCTGGCAGAATACCACAAAATACAGGTTGTTAAAGCCTACGAGAGCGACACCCCTGATCCAGTGGTATGGCAGTTACCGGAGTCCAAGTTTACGTACGGAATCAGGGTGCAAACGAGTGATGTCATGGCACTACCTTTAGAACTGGAGCTGGACGTAAAGGTATCCAATTGTCAACCAATTTTATTTTCAATGTTTCAAATATGTATTCTATATTTAACATAAATCTACAACTCGTTTGTTAGCTTATCGATGCTTTGATTCGAAAGATGCTTGAAGATGCAGACTACAAAGTTCCATGCACTAAAGCAAAAGGAGAGCATCACGACGCCATACTGATTTCGAGCATGACTGCGGTAAGTTTAGCTTACGTAAATTGAAGAAAGTTCTCAGAAATGTTCTCACTTTAATATACTCTTGCTTGGATGCAGCATCAAATGAAAGCAGGGTGGCAAGTGGAAAATCTGGTGGACATGGCTTTTAGGAAGGGGCGCAAAAATGCCAACATTATCATGGTTCCAGTGTGCACCGAGTCGAAGGACAATGTAAACCACTGGACGTTGCTCGTCATCGACGTCGACGGAAGAACAATTTCAAACTACAATTCGCTTTTGCCTAAGCTTCATGCCATAGACACCACCACAAGAACACCTGCACTACTGGTAAATATTCCAAACTATACACTTAAATCTGAACACATTTTAAGTATGCATGCTGCAAAATGAGATCTGGTATGCTGCGAATTGTGAGTAAACAAGATGTTTTTTCGTAGTCTGTCCATAACTCAATTCACAGCCTATCCATGTTGGATACAATTCGCAACCTGTCCACAACTCTATTCGCAACCTATCAAGGCTAACATACAATTCGCAGCCTAAGATGCGAATTGTGTTGGATTTATTGTCATATAATTTGCAGCCTGAGGATGCGAATTGTATGTCACCAACTGTTTTTGTTTTTGTGCATATTCCTAACACTAATTATTATACACAGATAAAATATTTGTTGGATAGAGGATTCCTACCCAAATATACTACAGGGTGGAAGGTGAAAGTGGAAAGAGGCATCCCACAACAAAAGCGAGGCAGCGTGGACTGTGGTGTCTTCGTCTACAAATATGCAAGGGATATTATTGAGCATGGATCAGTGCAGAAAAAATACGATGCAGATATGGTAACTGCCTTCAGAGCAGAAATGTTCTATTACTTTTTAAATGACAAAGACACCATCACATATGGCTGATTCGTGTATTGCTTGTAAATACATTTGTTGCTTGTAAATACATCTGTCTGTTGTAATTTTTAGTTTTGTTGTGCATACATAAACAAATTACATTTTCACATATTTGAATACTCCTTATCTTATAGTTCGCATCATAACCTGATATATAATGGTTGATTATGATCTTGGTAGTTTACTCTGGTATGTATGAACAGTTTGCAGCCTAATCATTATGAGCAGTTCGCAGCCTAACTTATCATCAAATATTTCGCAGCCTAACTTGATAGATGGTAATCACTTCACACACAGTTCGCATCCTGGTATCCCAGCTTAAAACCAGTTCGCAGCCTGGTGCAGAAATAAAAAATTAAAAATACAAAGTGGAAGGATACGAACACGCTGTGGCTTATGCCTTGGTAAACGTTTTCTACATTGAGCACACAAAAAACAATCTAATCAAGTACATAATTCATTAAATGCTGATTGGACATGGAGGTTATGTAATGATTACCTCTTTTCCCTATAAAAACCTCTAGTAACCAAAGGCTAATTTTACACCAAACTCCATCTCTTTTTTAAAAACACCTCTTCTTCTCTTCGAATTCAAACAGTCATGTATTTTTCCACCACCACAACAACCACCTCTTACTCAAACTCTAGTTCACTCGGTTCTCTAGGTGACTCCTGGTCATCCTTAACCGTTAACTGGAGTGATGAGTTGATCATGCCAGCAGTACCACCCCAAGCCCAGTCTCTGTCTTCGAACTAGACATGTATGATGACTACTACTCTGTTGACTCTCAACCAGTGGAAGTTGTTCCACATGTTGCTGCTAAACCTCAGCCAGAACAGGTTCCAATGCTTCCTGCTGCACCTCAGCCAGAAAATGTGCAACCTCAAACGGCAGAGGTTCGAAACAACAAAAGGAAGAGGGAAGACGAAGCTGGTCCATCAAGGACAAAAATTTTAAGCATGATGGACGTAGATATTGAAGCTGAAGAGAAAGAGAAAGTCGAAGACAAAGATGATCAGCACAAAAAGGAGAAAGAGGAAACAGTTGGTGATGAATCCTCTACCAACTGCTAGAGTTGGTTTTTGTTTTTTGTTTTTTTGAAATGCAACTAACTAGCAATAGTAGCTTGTACTGATATGTGTAAACAGTTGTTAGTTTCTGGAGATATTGTAATCCTCCTTTTTGTAATCCAACTTGTTTACAGAATTTGAATGATATAACCGATTCGCATCCAAATACATTTTGCACTTCATTCGCATGTTAACCTGCTATATTACTTATTTTCAACCTTACTGAATATCCTGGTATTTTTATAAATGACAATTCGCAGCTTATCATATGACAAATATCAGGACTTCTAATTGATCTCCATTCGCATCACAATTCTGGCCCTACTTCGCAGCCTATCATGCGAAACGTAAGATATGATAAATGTTTGATATGATTTTACCAGCGATTCGCATCCTGTTGAAATTTCACATAATTGCACATAATTCGCATGTAATCTTGATAGATGTTTGTACATGATTCGCAGCACAGGATGCGAAATGCTTACAACTCCAATAGTGGCAGATACAAAAACACAGGAATGTACAAATGTTTAGTTTGCTGTACAGAACAATAACTATGCTACAAAAATAAATATCCTTAAACTGGAACATCACAAGTCCTCCGGTTATGGCCTGATTTCGAACATCGGCCACACCTTAACTTCTTGGTTGAGATTTCTCCTCTAGAAGGGATTCGTTTTTTCTTAGGCCTTCCGGAGCGTCTCTTAACGTTCGGAGGCAGAACTTCAACAAAAGAAGGATCGTTAGCGCTGGACCCTTCGCCAAAATCAGTTATAGTTGGTATGCTGAAAGAGTAACTTTCCCTGTAATTCTTAACCGTAAAGAAGGGTTCTATTACAGTCAATGGATCTTGGTCGGTGTATTGTAATGCCGCTAGAGCATGAGCACATGGAAAACACTCGTGTTGCCATGATCCGCATGAACATTTGAAATCCAACAGATTAACAACAGCCACAGGAGTCGAAAAGACTTCGAACATGGCGGAAGAGGACTTACGTATTACCCAACTTCGGCACATGTCAACATTCTGCTTTAGCTTCTTCTCGTACTCGGGAACCAAATTAGTACTCCAGCTGAGACCTTCTTCGTATCTCCGTGAAACCTGAGTCATAAGCAAGACTCTAATCCAATCAATAAACTCAACAATTGGTAAGCCGCAATATTTTTTAATCTGATTGTTAAACGATTCAGCTGCGGTAGAAGCCATAGAGCCGTATCGCTTCCCTTTTACGTAAGCCTGCGCATACTTTTCAGGGGGTAAATTTGCAAGAAAATCACTCATTCTCTCACCACCTTCACATAGAAAACCTGTTAGTATATCTTTAAAAAGCTCTTGACTGGGAGCATAAGCAAGACGGTGGAAGAAACTCAACATCTTTTCTTATACTCCCTGTTAGTATGTTCCAGTTTGGCTTTCAAATTTTGCATGAGATGGAAATAACAGTACGCATGATAGCAGTGTGGATACAAGACAGAAACAGCATTAACAATACCAGAATGACGGTCTGAAATAAATGTGATCTGGCGATCCAACAAATGTGGTTTCAAACACCCCAAAAACCACACCCAATTGTCCCAATCTTCAATGCTAACTACACCAACATCAACAGGGAATAGTCCTGGAAAAAGGCAGATCAAATAAACACTACAACAGTATGCAAACGTTTAAAAATGAGTAACAATTCGCATGCTGTCCTGGAACAATTCGCAGCTTGTTATGCGAAATATGTGTGACATTTTAATTGCTCATGCAAACAGTTCGCAGCTTGGCATGTGAATTCGCAGCTTGTGGAAACTTTAAATAATACCTAACTCAAGCTGCGATGTAGGTAAAGTTTACTCAGCATAATACATAATTCGCAGCCTCAAATTCGAAATGTGAGGATCACAACACTGCTTAATTCGCATCACCTGCTGCGAATTGCATCAGCATTTTCACACAAAAACATCGTTCATTAACTAGATAAATGTAACTAACCGTTGTTTCCGTCCTTTGCTACAGCAGTGAGTAATGTACCCTTGTACTTGCCATATAAGTGGGTTCCATCGACAAACAACATTGGACGGCATGAATGAAAACCACTAAGGGACGAACCGAATGCTACAAAACAGCGCTTGAATCTGTTTCCAGCTGACAACTCCAACTGGCAGTCTGAAGTAATATCCCGGCTCTTCAAGCGTTTGAAGTATCCCCTTAGTAAACTAAAAGAACTTGAACTATCTCCAAAAACTCCCCTCCTAGCCTTCTCTAAAGCATTCCATGACAAACGATAAGAGATGTCAAGACCGTAATCTTGTTTGACACTCGATTGTATGGTTTTGGCTGTCAACGAATGGCAGGTCCGGAGAGAATCCTGAATTTCCTCTGCAATCAAATCTGATGTCAAATGCCTGTGCCGCTTATGCTTATGCTTCTGGGAGAAAATAGGACTGCAAGTATGGTACGAGAAATGCTTCTTGATCATCATAAGGCCGGTGCTTGAGTCAATAGATGCATAAACCCTCCATTTGCACCCACTTGTGAGCTTATTTTCACAATAAACAGTGATCTTATTTGTTGTGTTGTGCAGGTATTTGAAAGAAAAACCATGCTCTAACGCAAACTTGCACAAGGATACCCTCAGACCGGCAGCACCTTCTTCAAAAGCTTTACCCACTCCTGTAATAGCATCAGCCCAACCAGCAGTAGCAAGTTGTTTTTTCCTCTGATCAGAATTAACTAAACCGTTACTACTCTCCCCGCTAACTAGTTGATCAAGAGATGGTTCTCCCAAAATCAAGCTACGCTCTTTACGCTTACCACCAGAGCTCTTATCAACAGAACTTTTATTACCAGAACCCTTATCGAAGACATGTTGAGAAAACTAACCCATTTCAAACGCTCCAAATCAAGATATAACACCAACCCAACAAAATCATTCTGGTTATTAAAGAAACAATTATTGTGATCCCCGCAGGAGTAAGTAATTAGGTACTCACCTGTGGCAAGCTCCTCCCATGTATACTCTACATAAGCTTGGATACTTTCGAAGCTTTCAAACTCCGTGAAAGGCACAATTGCAGTTTGGTGACCATATTTAAAAATACAAACTCGTGATTTAGACATCTCTTAACCTGGACAATACAAGTTATTTGTTATTAGTCACAAAAACTAGGTGCAAAATATTTACTACTACATCAAACAATTCGCATCCTAAGGTGCGAATTGTGTATACCTACAACGATCTATTCGCATCTTGTCCTGATATTTGTAGGTAACAAAGTCCTGATATTTGTTATTAGTCACAAAAACTGTGCAGATTATTTACTGCACCATCAGACAATTCGCATCCTATCTTGCGAATTGTGTATATCTACATAGAGCTATTCGCATCCTGTCCTGATATTTCTATGTAACACCGGTCCTGATATTTGTTTCGAAATACAATACTCTAACTGACCTAAAAACTAGTAATCTACACATTCAAGACAAAACTAAAGCACTACCAAATTATATAACGAACTATATAACGAACAATATTAACTAAACAATAACAGATCACTATAACAAAAAAAACAGAGAAAAGCTCGAAATCAGGCAATGGCATCTAAAAACAGTAGAATAGAACCTATTCGAACAGAGAAAACGAATAAAAAACTTCGAAATCGGTAGGTAATTACCTAAAAAGCTCGCAACACGATTACTTGTAAGCTATAAGATTCCAAAAAGCGACGATCAACTCCTGTACGTATAAAACAGAGGTTAGACATGTCTAACACAACAACTTACATAAAGAAACAAACCTTTAGCAGCTTCCGATCACCGGAAAATGTGATTTCAACCCAGCTCGTGGTGGTTGGTAGGGTTAGGTGGTTAGAGCGGCTAACAAATTCAAATCTTCAAAAAGCTAGAAAAAATAGAAAGAAAACAGAAAATAAGGTTTATATAGTGGATTAAGGGTAGTTAGGGTATTAAAATAAAATTAGATTGTAAGTGACAATAAGGTAGTTGAGATGGGTATTAAGTAACAATTGATCAAACATTGGGTGGTAAGTGACAATTGAATAGTTGAGTGGGTACTTTAAGTACAATTTCCCTAGTGTTATTAGGTAATTAAGATTCATTTTGTAATATATATTTATTCTAAAATATAATTTAAATATATTTCGGTAAAATACTTAAGCTACAATAATAAATTAATTTTGAAAACTAAAATATAATATAAATTTAAAATTTGATTTATAATAAATAATCAAATGATAATAAAAAATTAAATTAAATTTAACTTTATAAATAGTCTCTATGAATTCATTTATAATAAAAACTTAATTTATAAATTGAGGAAAGCAAATACATAGATATTAATTTTTCAAAAATAAAATTTCGAACAAAATAGTAACCGAAATTTAAAAACACTTATTCAAAATGAATAAAAATAAAAATAAAACACAAATACCAAAAAAAAAACAATTAGAATAAATTACGGTGAGATATTATTGACGTGCATTAAGGATTTACTCTCTAACTTGCTTCGCCTATTATAGTTGCAGTTTTTATATGGCAATTAAATTTGAAACCCTAAGGTCAGAGCTGGTATGGATGGGCTTGTCTAAGCCCATTCACGGTTTTAGCTTTGAATTTGACAACCTATTTTGTTTGTTCTTAAATTTATATTTTATCTTACTTTAACTTTGATTTCTCAAATTAAAATTAATTTTTAATATAATTTTGAATTTAATAAGCCTTAATTCAAACTAAATCTGGTTTAAATATACTGTATAATTTTGTTCTAAATCAAAATTTGATTTTTAGTCTACTTATTTTAGTTAGATTATAAATTCACTTTCAATATAATTTGGTTTATAATTTAAACTAATTATAGTTTAAATTTATTTTGTTTAATTAAATTTCAAATTTAATATAAATTCGAATTTTGAATTCAATTTCAAATTTAATTATTTGTTTCGATTTGTAGTTAAAATTTAAATTTACTCTATTAACAATCCCAATTTAACAATTTAATTTATGTTGATTTCAATTTTCCTTAAGATGTTAAATTTAATTTTGGATTATTTTTATTTATTATATAATTTAATTTGATTTGATTTTTTATTTAATTTTTTATTTCTAATCTCAGTTTTAACTTTTAGGGACGTTGATGGTTTTGAGAACCGGGAACTTGACTGAAACCGAACCGGTAAGTATCAAATCAAAAACCGGATCGAACTTTAACATTTCAATTCGCGTTTACATTCTGCTATTGATATTTGGAACCCATAAAGAAACGAAATGATTAAACCAATTCGAAACCGAATCGATAAAACAATACAGAATCACACATCTTATTTCTATCACATTTCTACTCCTTCGTCCTCTTATAAATCCAAATCGGTAATGCAATATCAAATCTTAAATCTCAACCATCTCAATCTCTAACTCTAAAACTCAATATCAATATCAAATCTAAAATCATCAATTTTTTATTTTCAGTTTCAAATTTTTTATTTTCAGTTTCAGATTTCCTATGTTCCAATTCCCAAAATCCAAATCCAAAATCTAAAATTTAATATCCAAAATCTAAAATCTAAAATTCAAAACCAAAATCCATAACTAAAATTAAAACTAAAACAAAAACCAAATATAAATATAAAACCGACACCAAAACCAATCCAAATTAAAAAAAAATACAAAACCAAATAAAAAAAACTTCAACACAATCCCAATTGCAAACAATACTACACAAAAAAGTAACAATATTAATTTAACAAAACCAAATAAAAAAAACTTCAACACAATCCCAATTGCAAACAATACTACACAAAAAAAGTAACAATATTAATTTAACAAACATAAAATTAAACCAGCATATCATAGATTCACATTTTCATCATGACAAAAAATGCTTACAATAGTTCGACGATCAAGAAAGCATAAAACAATAATATTTCGATCATAGTAGACAACTAAAAGAACTGCGCGTTAATACAGCAGAATACGCAAAAAAAACTAAAGTGAATACCTAAACCAACTCTTATATTATGTTAGAATGGGAGAAACAAAAGATGGCTAGAGTTTTATTAATTATAATTGTATATCTTCTAAAAAAACCTTAAGTCATATATTGAGTAATAACCTAATGAACTAATAGACCAAATAGCTAACATGTTATAATATTAACCAAAACCAAATTGAGATAACCAAAATAAAATTAAAATTCCCAAAATAAAATTAAAATACCCATAAAATGAACAAAATCATATAGAATTATCCAAAACCAAATTGAAATACTAAAAAATAACATAACCAAATTGAAATATCTTCAACCAAATTTCTAACCCTAATATCTAATATCAAATATCAAATTTTCAATTTCCAATCTTAAGTTTCCAATTTGGGCTATAATACTACCAAAACCAAATTCAAATATAAAAAAAACAACCAAAACCAAATCGAATAAGCGAACACCAAACTGAAATACAAATAAAAATGAAATATTCAAAACCAAATTAAGATACCCAAAATCAAATTGAAATACCAAAACCAAATTAAATACTCAAACCAAATTAAAATACCAATTTTTTCACCTAG
The DNA here is from genome assembly GCA_036936605.1 of Limnanthes douglasii subsp. nivea. Lineage (NCBI taxonomy): Eukaryota > Viridiplantae > Streptophyta > Magnoliopsida > Brassicales > Limnanthaceae > Limnanthes > Limnanthes douglasii. Next base: position 212,739,278 of record JAUPFV010000002.1, read on the forward strand.
TGGACGACTAAAATAAATATTTATGGACACATCGAAGGAAAAAAATACATAAACTCAAGATCTAAATTTGTTTTTTGATACCGTCTCAAAGGATATGGGTCTAACACTTCTCAAAAGACATTCAGAAAAGATAGTTACCTATTTCTTTTATACATTACAAATTAAGTGTACAAACCAATGCGTGATAACTCTTCTATATTATATTGATCTTATTTATTAGGTACACCAATTTAACTTCTTATTTAGTTATATGTAAGAATCAAAATGTATCATTTTATTAGGGCGATTATCGAACTGTCGAATATGGTAACATGTACGGAACTAAGCTGATAATGTCCATTCAAGACCGACGTGATAACCAACTACACCACGAAACTGATTGGTTTAATTTGACTGATGTTGAAATAATTACTCTGCATTCATCCAAACATTTGTTTTTGCTTTTATTAGGTTTTGAACAGCAATCCGTCCTTGGACTATCAATTTTAGTGACATATAGTCCATGAAGTTTTAGAAGTCCGCTGGTACTTCCTAGACTATCTAGTTTGGATAAAGTTAGCCCCCCGCATCTGTTGATTAATGTAAAGTTGTCACGTGACACCATACTCAACATAAACTTGTATCACCAATGATCCCTCGACTATAGGTTGAAGTTAAAATGTAGTCAATGTTAAAGTTGAAAGATCATTGATGATACAAGTTTCTGTTGAGTATGGTGTCACGTGACAACTTTACATTAATTAACAGAAGTGGTTGACTAACTTTATTCATAGTCCATGAACTACTGGCGGACTTTTGACAACCCATGAACTATCTATTACTAAAATCGATAATATATCAATGAGTTACTGTTCAAAACCTTTTTATTAATAATCATTAGTCACGTCTTTAAATTATTTCCATATTGCTTCATGATTAAGTACAGTTCTGCTCTTATACGAGAGACCAATTCAAATACTACGAAAATAATACTAAGTATAACCAAAACATAAATATTTTAACAAATTTAAATATGTCCAACCATATCAAAAATCTACGTAGTTATATCTGTCTTTTAGACATTGAAAAGAAAGTTGATGTCTATTATAAAGTTAACATCAAAATAATAGACAAAGTTTTTATTTTAGATAACAAATAATTAATCCAATAATAGACAAAGATCGATACATCTGAAAATATTTAAATCAACTAACCAATTAAATTATAGGCTTAGTATAGACCATTTTGTATGTTTTTACTTAATTCTGACAATAAAAACCATTAAAATTATATGTTTAGTATGAACCTTTTTGTATGTTCTATGTAATTTTGAGAATAAAAACCATTAAAATTGTAACCAATTTAAACAAACTTATTATGAGCATTTTATACCATTCCTACTTAAAACTTTATTAAAAATCAAATATGAAAAAATAATGAAAATTTTATATAGTGGAAGAAACTATAAACTAGATAATCTAGTATAAATTTGGTGGTTCCCACCCAACTTGTTTTTTAATTCCTTACCATATGAGTGGTTTAAAATTATTTTATTTTTTTAGATGAGGGGTTTGAAACTAATTTTCTTTCTTTAAAATCATATTATTTTTTTAAGAATAGTATAAAAAATAACACAATAGTTCATGCAAATATTATTATAGATAATCTATCAATAAAAGTGTAATATAAAATTTATTTACCAATAATCATCTAAGGTTTCATGAAGTACGATAACCATGTTGTATTAAAATTAAAGTACTGATAATCCTCTCGATTTTCTATTAATACCAATATACCCATTAACCATTTTTTTTACTCTCATGTTTCTTGTTTTTATAATTGTCATATCTTTAAAACTATAGTTAAAAAACATCTGAGAATACCATTGGTTTTATTTTTTCTATGATACATAAAATTAGATCCATGAAATATATATTTTTAGCTGCGTAATTACATGTAAATTTGGTTGCAAAATAAGTATGCAAGAAGCTAAAATGTTCCAGTTGTGTGATTGCTTATAATTTCGTTGTTAAAAACAATTGTGTTCTAGTTGCATAATTATATATTTTTGGTTGCTAAAAATCATAATTACATACAGATCAATTGAGTAAATATGTGTATTATTTGTCTTCTATATTAACTAGATTTCATATTAATTGTGTATATTATGTTTAGTTCACACATCAATTATATTTTATATTAATTGAGTCTTCTATATTAATTAGATTTCATATTAATTTAGGGTTTTATATTAATTAGGTCTTCTATATTAATTGGATATACAGTTTTTAATCTTTTGTATTAATTATATTTCGATTAATTGAGTCTTCTATATTAATTGGAGAGAAAAAATTGAGTTGCAGAATTATGTGTAATTGTGGTGCAAAAATAAGAAGAAACGAGTTGCATGAATAGGAATTTGGTGTTTTATTTTTTCCTTCTTGATAATTGATAGCAGTCTATTAACCGTAGAACTGTTGTGAATGTCTCTCAGATTCCAACTAAGAATCTTTATCTTTATAAGAGAAATACTTGTGGTTCTTGGAACAAATTAAGTATCAATATATACGCATATTTTCAAATCATATACAAAAAATCATCATAATAATCATCCACATTATTTTCATGTGAAAACAATATGTGTGTTAATTAAAGATTTAGAAAAATTAAATTAGAGATGGAAAATTCGATATATATTTGATTAGTTGTTGAGATTAAAACTATTTAGAAACTCATCATTAATTAATATTTAATAAAATAAATATTTTGATATATAAATAAATATTTATTACAAAATTATGATAATTTTTGTTGGTGATATGTTTTAGTATTAGTTTAATTTTGGTCGGAGTGAGACATATCAAGAGCTAGGTTCATGTAACAATCGTAAAGTGTCAAACTCTACTTTACCCGTAAAACCGCAAGATAAGGAAGACAAACATTAAAAGAATTTGAAAAGAAACACTTTAGGAAGTATTTGTCAATGGGTTGATGCTAACATCTTCAACAATGTTTCTCAAGAGTTCGAGTATGAAATTTGGGAGGAACTTGTTAATGTGAAATTGAAAAGTGGGAAGTAAAATTTTGAGCATCTCATTGACTTTCAGAATATTTTAACAAACTGACTACTATGAAGATTTTTCTTGATGAAGAGTTGAAATATTTTTTCTTATTGAGTTCTTTACGAGACAACTGGGAAACCTTGGTTATCACTATTAGTAACTCTGTTTCATATGGTGTTTATTAGAAGAAATGAGATATGAGTTGACAATCCACAAGAAATTGTTATTGAGAATAGAGGAATAAGCAAATGTAAATGTCCTAAATTTAATGGTAACTTAAAGGGAAAATCTAATTCCATATATTGAAAAGAGACTAAGATATGCTAATATCATAGCAAACCTGGCAATAAACAGAAGTATTGGTATTGATGCAAGAAATAAAAAGGTAACAGGTCGTATTCACAAAATAATGGTCATAATAAAAATATTGTATTTATTGCTTCTACTGGTAATAATGACGCATCATTGATTTGTGATATTTGTGAGTGACATCATGTTGTTAGTTCAGATTCATATTGGATTATAAATACAAGTGCTTCTTATCATTGTGTTCCTAATATAGAATATTTCTTGAACTAAAAAATGACAATTTTGGTGGTGTGAATATGGAAAAATCATAGCTCAACTAGCATCGGACTAGATGATATTCGTGTGAAAACATACGTCGGGCACATAATTACATTGTAGGATGTACATTACATTCTTGATCTACTTGTAATTTTTTTGTGAAGGATGTGTAGGATTGTATTATTACTAATCCTTGTGGCCATTGTTTGGCAAGGAAGTAACATAGATCTCTGTTTTCAAAGAAGACCACTCGAATGCAAGGAAAGTTGGAGTGAGTACACTCTAATGTTTATGATCCAAGAAGTGGAGCCTATTGGTGGTAATACTTATTTTTTTTACAATTTATTGATGATGTTACTCTAAATACTTGGATATACATGTTGCAAACAAAAAAGTTAAGTGTTCAAGATTTTTTAGAAGTTTCATGTGATGGTACAAAGTGAGACATGAAGAAAGTTGAAATGTCTTCGATCAAACAATGTTGGTGATATAATTTGAATGAGTTCAAAAGTTATAACTCACATTATGGCTTTTGACATAAGAAAAAATCACCAACGTACACCACAACATAATGGATTTGCAACAAGAATCAACCTAACCATTGTAGAACAGGTTTAAAATATGCAAACCATGTTTAAGATTCTAACATATTTTCAGCTAAAGTAGTTAATTTTATTGTGTACTTGAACAATAGAGTTACATCAATAACTTTTGAGTTTTATATTCATGAAAGAGTATGGAAATGAAAGTATCCTACATATTAACATATTAGAGTATTAGGATGCAACGCATATATCTATGTTCCAAAGGAAAATAAATCTATACCTAGTTCGAAGACTAATCCTTGTGTATTTGTTGTATATGGTGATGAAGAGTATGACTTTAGATTCTATGATCACGAGAAGAAGAAAACAGTGTGAAATAGATATGTGGTATTCTTTGAGCCTAAAAATGATGCAAATAGTTTGAGTATAAGGTTCACTTATACCTTTGATGTAACTTTTAATACTACTAATGATGTTTATTCTTCAATTATTCATTATGTAATTCAATCAAAAATGAGAATGTTGAGGTGGTTCCTGATGATATTGAGGATGTTCCACCAGATGGTGGTTTACATTTAGTTCAACGTTTCTTGCTTCTGTATGACTGTCCTCGTATCTCGAGATTTAGTAGGAAGGAATAGAAGTTTTTACTGTAACCACGTCATCAATGAAATACACAAAAACAAAGAGGGTTTCTCCTATGGCACAACGTGGTGCGGTTCTGTATGACTAAAGTACATTTTGCAAGAAGTCCAACCAATTTCTTGTTGTACCTTCTAACATCTTTTAGGTCATCACAAATAGTTTCGTTTGTTACTTCAACTTGGCCATTCACTTGAGATGGAAGAGGGAATAATAATTTTTTGTATACTTCTTACGTTGTAAAACCATATGCAATTGGTACTGTGGAATTGTGTCCAATTTTTTTATTTTTACGACTCTAAGAATATCGTATCTATAACAAAGTTTGGATGTAAGTAGGAAGGATATGACTTATTTGGCCGTGATATTTACCAAATGTTAGGCCTACAGTCATTTGGAGGGGTAATCCATTTTTACAATTAGGTGTTTTGTTTTTTTGGATCCTTTGAGAGTGGTCATATGATGTCCGAACCATATATGTAAAAATGAATGGCTTCAAAAATAGTTTCAAGTAACACGGTGAAGACTTGGATTAAGTTGGAGAAACACTGGTATGTATCACAATCCTCCTACATTAATGGGGGACGGTAATAGAATACTTATCTTAGAAGATCTTTCTTGGCGTTAAACTACACAACTTGAAGAGGACAAAAGGTCAAATTCTGCATTTTATCCCTCTGGGACTTGCTCAAAATGAACGTTATCGAATAGGGATACGTGGAGACAAATATATCTGAAGTACTGGATTATAATTTCCTTATTATCTTTGGCTTGGCTGAGCACTTGGCAAAACATCAACTATGTGTACGTAAGTAGCCGAACACATCTTGTTCTATATATGTTAGCCAACCAAAGGCTTGCAGTTGCAGGCTTGTATTATGTTTTGGTGTGTGTGCCTAGGAAGTCAAGCTTAATGGATTGCATGATGATATCACATTTTAGGAGTATGAGTGGGAATACTGCTAGAACGTTGGGAGACATTGGTTGTAACTACTAGTAACTCTACTCTAATTGGTGTTTTATCTTTGGATGCTATCAAAGAAAGCATGTTCAATGAAGAGATTAAAAGACAAAAGATACGAGTTGAAAATTCACAAGCTATCGTTCCAACGACTACATTTCATCTAGGACTTACTTTTATTTTCGTTTGATTTTTCAAAAAAATACAAGATTTATGTGAGTTCTTATATTAATTTCTCATATTTTAATGGAATCCTTGAATTCACTCATTTTTTTAAACGAATCCTTAGTTTTACTCATTTTGCTTTATACGAATCCTTAGATTCACTCATTGTGTTTTAGCTGAATCTTTAGATTAATTCCTTCTATTTTAGTCGAATATTTATATTTTATCATTGTGTATTCTTGAACAAAAATACAAAATGACTCATTGTGTTTTAGCAGAAATGTTTTATTAATTGTTAGAAGCCTCATTAAAACTTAATCGTTTTACCAATCAAGGAAAGAGTACCCCTGTATGAAATCTCAACAAAACGTTTACAAAGAACAATTAATAGATAAAGTAATCATAGTTTATTAAAGATAATAGAGTTTCAATTTTTTCATATAACATCGATGGCAAAACGACTTTCCTTCTTCATCAGGTAATCAATATGCTCTGGATTTTACTTTAGACTCCACTATGTAAGGTCTGTCCAAATTTGGTTCAATCTGACAATGCCTTCTTTTTATGGTATAAAGGAATACCTTTCTTGATATTTTGTCCCCTACTTAAAACTCATGGGCCAAACTTTATAATTATATCTATTATTCATCAAATGTCTATAGTGCTCTGAGCGAGGGTGGGCTTTTACCTTATTTTCTTCTATTATATCAAGTTAGACTTGCCTTTATTTTGAGTCGTTTCTTTCCTTATAAGAAGTTATTCTATATGATTTCATAGTTTCTTTGCTTGGGATAACTGATTACATGGCATACATTAATTCAAATAGTATTTCATTCATTATTATTGTTGGAGTGGTTCTGTAGGATCATATCGTATAGATAATATATATTCATTATAACTACGAGGTAAATATATATCAAAGGATAACAAAACGATAAGATGTAGGTAATAATAAGTAAATGGAATTAACAGATAAGATATATGAGACGAGGGTTATAAGATGTATATGAAGATGGTCGCAAAATAGTATAAGATGAGGGTCATAAAGAGGAACAAAGGTCATATGAGGTATGACGAGGGTTATAAAGAATTACGAGATGAATGTCGTAAAGAAGATATGAGACGAGGGTCATGAAGGAGTGCGATACGAAGTTTGTAAGGAAGATATGAGACGAGGGTCATAAAGAGACATAAGATGAGGCAAAGATAATAAGAAGCAGAATTCGTAAAAAGATACGGACAAGCATAAAGAAAGGTTGTTCAAGAGGTTATAACAGAATTACACGTGTCATCATGTTATAGGTTATTAAGAATGATAGTTAGATGGTTTCAAAAATTAACACGTGTATGTATAATTAGATGCTTGTAATTGGTAGATGATATCTTATAAATAGTATAAATAATGACTAAGGTCTCAATTTAAAGTCTGATCATATTTTAATGGAGAAAAATCATTATACTCAGAGCAGTTTTCTTTCTCGATAATAATTCATCATCTTGGCTTCTCATTTGTGAAGAAAATATCAAATTTGGCACCATCTGTGGGAAATAAAATTCAAAGATCTCAAACTTCAACATTATCAACGGTGATGATAAGATTGAGAATTGAAAGGGAGACACCAAGAATCCGTCTGAAATGAGGAACTTCGGTGATTGTACAAGGAATCATGATAATCGTTTCGGCTAGTGGAAGTAACTCAGTGTAAGATCAACTTTTAGGCATGAAAACTGGTGCATGAAATACAACTGGTCAAGAACAGAGGACTCCAACAGTCATGGTGCATATTTTAATCAACCAATCAGAGTGTCATCTGGTGCATATAGTAGAGTTATTCAACTTCAAAATTGCCAGTTTATGCGGCAGCTTGTGCGCACAATTATTTTACATCAGTTTAGGTATAAAACCTTTCCGAACAAGGTTTGTTGGCTACTAATTCTAGTGTCTAGCTATTGGAGATGTAGACTGAATAATTAAAACAAGAACATATCAGATCTAGCGGATTATAATTTGAAAGAGATCAGAGATGAACTAAGAATGGAGAAGTTAACTAAGGCATTATAGTTTATAACAGAAAAGATTATGTCAAAAATAAGATAAAATAGAGAATAAACAAGGGAGATAATAAAGCACACTACACAAAAAAGATAAAAGAAAAAGAAGTAACATTCACGTATGAAAATGAAGAAGATTGCGTACGGGTAGTGAAGTTAGTTGGTAAAACGCAAAAGAAAAATAAATTAAAAAATTATTGATTACAAGGAGCAGTCGAGTAAAATGGTTTCAATGAAAAGTAGAGAGAAAATAGAGGGGAATACAATGAAGAAATACAACAAATCGATGAATATGTGCTTTATGAGTTTCTATTTAACAGGAGAATTCTTGAGGGAAAAAATCTTCAAAAATTTAACATGTATAAAATGGATACATATGATGGTTTAGGGGATCCGAAACATCATCTAGGGCACTTCACAAACATGCTGACGGGATTCAACATAGACTATATCCTACTCTACATAGATTTTTTATGACATTTAATTTTTTTACTTGAGTGGTTTAATTGCTTACCAAAAGAGAAAATTCGAAATTTTGAAGGATTCTTGAGTACATTTAAATGCCGGTCTATCGTTAACAAGGCGTACAAAAGGAGAGTGATTCCATTATGAAAAACTACCAGAGAAAATGAGAAGTATTAAATATCTATGTTCAGAGGTTTGTGCATGATATGTATGGTTGGTCAAGGTTTAAGGAAGATGTTGTTATGGCAACATTTTTAAAAATGACTTAATCTAGATGGATAATTGTATGCAAAATTAGAAACTTTCCTATATATAATATGAGAGATATTTTGGAGAGGTCGCAATAATTTATCAGAGTAGAAGAATCTAAGAGGGGAGCCTCTTCTTGTCCAAAACCTCAAGCATCAAAGGTATTAGTACCACACATGAGGAAAATGATGACGTTAGGCATCATGAGTTCATGAGAGCCACATAAATTATACTAATAGTTACATATTATGACAACCCAACTCAGAGGTTTACTCTTATGACAAAAAATATCATCGTCATTTTCGACAAAACAAAAGGTAATGAAAAATACCAGCCTTGTGTAATGTTAGCTCCAAGAAATATAATATCTCAGAGGTATTTATGCGCATACCATAATGATTATGGCCACACAACCAGTGATTGTTTCCATATGCGAGACGAGGTTCATAGATTAATAAATAAAGGCGAGCTCGTTCACTTTGTCAAAAGTAAGAGAGAAGAAAAGAACGACGAAAAAAGTAATGAACTACATAGAAAAAGGTTTGGAAAAGAAGAAAAAGGATACGATGTACTACAATGACAGCATACTATTTCAGGCGACGATACAATGTCTGAGGCAAGCCTATATTCTTATAAAAAGGTAAAAGAAATACTTGAAGGTTCATTTAGTTGACGAGTAATCATACTATTATTATAGAAAACCATACAATAATTTGACCTTTAACAATGATGATTTAAGACGATTTATCACCCTTTATAATGATGTGTTGATAACTAATCTAGATATATCTAAAGTCATAGTCACGCGAATTATGATAGATAACGACAGTTTGGCAAACATGATTTTTAAGAATAGCTATAACAAACTAATTGGATTACCTTAATATAAGCTTACAGACAGACAATTGGTTTGCTATTACGGGAAATCTTCTAGTTATGTTGGTGAAGTTGAACTTCTGATAACCGCTGGTTACAATAATACCGAGAAACCTATAAGAACTATATTCATGATTGCCAACGCACATAATTGAGGTTGCGACCTCGTCATTTTGACAATGCCAAATCCTGAGATATTAGTTCCATATAAATTATAGAGTTTGGGGAAATCCTTCAACTGGCTGAAAGTGAGTTTGATAAAGAATTTTATAATCCTAAATAGGATACGTAATGTGAGGAACCTTTGGGTGAAGTAGTAAAAAAAGTGCTAGCAAGTGACAAATGGTAAAAATAAGAATAAACTATGTCAGAGCTTCAAATTTAAATTAGTAAAGTAATTGAAAAAGAATTCAAATGTTTTTACTTACGGTGCTGATCATGTTTTTGGTGTCATCTTGTGCGTCATTTGTCAATAAAGTATAAAATTTTCTAAGTTTGGGACACATAAGGGAATCGAGTTATCTAACTTAGGTTGTTAACCCAATGTTGGTCAAGAAGAAGAATATGCAATGGAGAATGTGCATTAATCACCTCAACAAACAGTTTTCAAAGGATGTCTTTCCTTTGCCTCTTATTGACCAGTTAGTAGACGTCGCTTCGGGTCATGAACTCTTGTCATTTATAGATGAATTATTTTAGGAATAACTAATTCGAATGCATCCAAATGACAAGAACGATGCTGATTTTCATATAAAACAAGGTTTATATTGTTATAAAGTTATGCCTTTTGGATTAAATAATGCACGATTGACGAACCCAAAGCTCATCAACCGGATATTTGAGAAACATTTGAGAAAGAACATTGACGCATACATCCACAACATGACTATAAAAAGTAACAATAAGGAAAATTTGAAATTTTGTATGAAATATTCGAGAATCTAAAAAACATTAATCTTAAATTGAACCCTATAAAGTGTTCATTTGGAGTTTAAGACGGAAAGTTACTCGGGTATATTGAACCCTATGGGAGTGTGATATTTTTTACCAACCTCGTACTGCAATCAAAGCTCAAGCAATTGCAGATTTTATAAAGCAGTTTGTCAAAGAAAGAACTAGTAACAAAGGTTTGCAGTCAAACCCAATAAGAGATCTTGAATGAATAATTAAAGTTGACAGGGATTCAGGTCTTAATTAAAAAAGAGCTAGGATTATATTGAAAGCACCATTCTGTGAATAAATTACCAATCGATAAAATTCGAGTTTTAGGTTACTCGTAACGTGGAAAAATACAAACTTGTTTTAGATGGATTGAAATTGGTTAATATATGTAGGGTAACAATAATTCAGTTAATATTGGATTTTCAATTGGTAATAGTTCAAGCTAAAGATGTATATGAGTAAAAAAAGAAAGTATGATGGGGTACCTACAACTATTAAAATAATGGGACAAGAAATCTGAACGGGTAGAAGACGAACATGTACCTCGTTTAAATAACTCAATTGTAGATTCTTTAGCAAAGAAAGCTATTCCAGGATATAATCTACTCGTTATCACTCAATATAGGTCATCTAAAGATGAGAGAGGTCATGAAACTCAAGTCTTAGCAACAAAAACAACGAAATATTGGAGGCAATAATATTTTTTGTTTTTTAAAGATTAGATATTCCTAGAAGAAAAAGTCAAGGCTCGATCATTAAAAATATGAGTTGTTAAGTATGAAATTCTCGACAACGTCTTATATATAAATAGTGCTACAAGGCTGATGCTATGATTCTTGAACAAGGATGTAGCACTTTTTATTCTTATAGATTTGTACAAAAGGGTTGTTGAGGCTCACCATGGACTTAGAAGTTTCATAGAGGCTTCATTCTCGTAGGTTTTTACTGGTCAAAGTAAACAGCAGATGTTGAGGGCATTGTGAAATAATATGATACATCTCATAAGTATGCTTATAAGAATCATTTTCCAAGCAAACCAATGAGCATAGTCTAAGTAACTTGTTCATTTGATAAGTGGGGGACCGACTTGGTGGCACCTTTGCCAATGGTCATAGGGAAAATAATTTGTTTAGTAGTGGTTGTTGACTACTTTCTAAAATTGGTCGAAGAAAAATCCTTATATAAGATAAGAGCTAAGGACATTTCGAACTTCTTGCAAAGTCAAATTTTATCAACCTATGGGGCTGCAAGAATCTTAATGACAAATTATGGGCCTCAATTTCAAAATGAAATGATGAAACATTTTCTAGAAGATATGAGGTAAAATAGCATTTCTCGACTCTATATTACCCCCAATAAAATTAATAAGTAGAAATGATGAGCGTAAGCATTATAAATGGAATTAAAGAAAAAATTAAGAGGTTAAGAGGAGATGATGAGATAAACTGTTAGAGGTACTTTGGGCATGTAGGATGATCCCAAGGACTACTACAAGAGAAATTCTTTTTTATTTGGTATACAGGATGGGATCTGTGGTAGTTGTGGTTCCGGAAGAGATGGTTATTCATAATTACATAATCCGATATTATTAGAAAGAGGGCAACGATGAAGGAATAAAAAAATTCCGTTAATTTGTACGAAGAACGTCGAGATCAAGCTCATGTTAGGGCAAAGCATTATAAAATTTTGATGAAGTACATATTCATTTCAAATCTAAAAATAAGATTTTTCAAATACGAAGATCTGATTATGAAGAAAATCTACCAATTGTCAAATGATAAAAATACAGGAAAACTAGCTCTGAATTGGGATGGACCGTAGAAAGCTATTTCCAGAAGACTTCATGGGGCGTATGTATGTATATATATATATATATATATATATATTTGAGTTATATAAAAACCATACAAAGGGGGTCATATATAGTAAATAAGTGTACATGGTGAATAAAACAAGCCTAAGGTTGAAAGACCATAAGGTTGCGTTAGTGGTCCTACCAAGCCCTGGATTAAAATGTTAAATTAGCAAAAATAATTGATAAACCAATCTTAAAGTTAAAAAAACCTTAGGTTACGCAAGTAGTCATACTGAGCATTGACTTAAAATGTCAAATTAGCAAATATGGTTAATAAACCACGCTTAAGATTGAAAAACCATAAGGTTACGTAATTGGTCAGGACTTAAAAATATCAAATTACCAAAATGGTTCAATAACCAAAGCCTAAGACTCATAATTGATAACGTCACACTATTGGTCAATATTGTGCCCTGACATAATAGTCAAATCTATATACCGACCCCACGACGATAATACAAATACAATATACTGCCAAAATAAAGATAAGTAAATATAGAAATAAAATTCATTCATAGTTTATAGTAAAATACAAAACATGAAAATTCATTCAAAAGCATAATGAAACTACGAATAAGTAATTTGTTAAGATATATAATTTTCTTCAGTAATGACTTGGTCAACATTAACTAGTATGAGATGGAGAATTTCTTTCACTAACGATTTTGTCAACTTGACTAGTATGAGGTGTGATTATATTAACTATGCTTTCATTAATTTGGCCACTAGGAGGTATAAATACATTGACGACACCTTCATTATTATACTCTTCTTCAACGATAACTACTTTGTCATTAGGTTTTTCATCTTCAGTTTCTTTATCTTCCTCTTCGTCATATAATAAACAAGGTCACTCGTCTTTATGTACTAGATTTATGTTAGAAATTGTAGGCACATGCATGTGTCAATAAAAAAGTTAAGTACGTTAAACGTTTTGAATAAAGATTAATTTTTAAAATTTATACTGTTACCTCGTCTAAGTGATTTAGTAGTCTTGTCATAATTGTTTTTTAAAATTACTTTAAGGACTAAAAGGGAGTCCTAATACGCCTATATTCTATAGTAAATATATATTAATTATAAAAAATAGGTATATATATATATATATATATATCAAAGACTAACAAAAGAATAACATCTAGATAATAAAGGGTAAATGGAAGACGAGGCATAACATTTATGAGATGGGGTCATGAAGAAGATAGATCAGGATCGTAAAAAATGTATATATGACTAGATTCATGGTGAAGTACAAGATGAGGGTCATAAAGAAGATATGAGATGAGGCTCGTGAAGAGAGATATGGTGAGGTAAAGATAATAAGAAGCATAAGTTTTAAGAAGATACGAGACGAGCATAAAAAAAGGTTGTTCAAGCAGTTATAATAGAACTACACATGTCCAAATGTTATATGTTATTAATGATGGTAGTTAGAAGGTTATAACAAGATAATACATGTAGACTTATAATTGGTGTAAATAATATAGATAAGAACTAAGACCTCTATTTGAAAACTGATCACATTTTTATACAAAATAAACATTATACTCAAATTAGTTTTATTTCTCAATTGTTATTCATCATCTTAGATATTACATTTGAGAAGGAAATACCTTATCACCATAAAATGTATTCTAAAGTTTTTGGATAATTTCCTACTTCTCTCTTTAATATCTTCTTGATTCCATCAGATATGGTCTGATTGGTAACTTACATTTAACTATTAGTCTCTTGATGAAAAAGAGAGGAGAAGATTTATTTTATACCTTTCTTTCTACATAACTATGTGACCTTATCATTCTGGAAATTGGATTTCATTGTTCATTTTGGTGATAGATGTTTGTTTATAAGAGGTTGACCAACGCCGTTTCCAGTTATATTTGGTAATGGTTGAGCCTCTATCCACTTAGAGAATTAATCTACCACTACTATCAAGAATATTCTTCCATAAGTTTTAGAAAGAGGGCCCCATAATGTCAATGATCCATTTGTCAAATAAAATTGCTTCCAATATTGGTTCAAATAACAAAACTCATACTTTTATATAATTTGAGAATATATGGCATGTCACAATCTTTATCTTTATTTTCTACATCATCTATTATCGTGGGCCAATAGTATCATTGAAAGATAATTCTTTTTTATAAGTCCTTACATCCATAATATGCATAATTCTGTCTATTACGAAGATCTTCAACTACATGATTTGCTTCATCAACGTCGAGGCATAAGATAAATAGTTTGGTGAAGCCTTGTTTGTATAGTGTGTGTCTAATATCCACACAAATCTTATTGAACTCATTATCATTTTTCCTGCTTCTAACTTGTTTTTGGGAAATTTCTCTCCACTTAAATTTCTTTGATTAGGGTTCTTTAGTTTTCCTCTTCTTATTTTTTCCCCTTAATTACTATAACCAATAAGGTCAAGATTGTGGAAAGAAATTTGTTAGACAATGTGATTGATGTTTTATCTGAGAAAATGGTTCTTGACCCTCATATTGTGCAAGCCGATGATACTAAAGCATTAACGGTTGTGTTTATGCTCTTGGTACTTGCTCAAAGTCTACTTGTTCCAAAAGTGTTGTTTGAAACCGGAACTATTTTAGGCACTTGAGGATGTTTTCATTTTTGGTTTCGGCTTGACTTAGTACTTGATTGAGAACTTTAGTAGAAATAAATGAAAAAGTTGAATTATTTAGCTCCATAAATATTTGTTAGTAAAAACCTACAATGGATGTTTCATACTCTGTTTCATTATTTGATGCTAGAAAGTTAAATCTAATAGACTGGATGAGTATCTATTTGGTCGAGGATATTAATTGGATTCATGATCCTCATACTTTCTTATTGCTTCATCCATCTACATAAACCACCTAAGTCGATTCGACTTGCTCTTTGGAGGGATAAGTCTTTTGGATTGAAACTTTGTTAGAAAATATTTTAGGAATTAAGCTTTGCTTGTGGTTATTAGATCGCACTAGATGTCGATCCCCCAATTATACATGAACATTTTGTTAGCCTTCGAGATACATCTGACTTTAGCATAATATTTCTTAATAAAAAAGACATTTGATGTTCGTGTTAGTGTGCAAGTATAGCTTCGACTTTATATATGTTACCACCAAAGCTAGAGCAGGTTTCTCAAGCTTATAATAACTGGTCTCGTTACTTACCAAAGCTATACTTTGTTATTAATTCTCTTATTAAAATGACGCGTACGACGTACTCCGAGAATGCAAAGTATAAATATAGTCACTCCCCTTGCTTCGACATTGTAAATTTTTAGTGAGATGAAAAGTTGTTTGATTTTGTTGAAAGTTTCTTTACATGCCAGAGTCTATTTGAATCTCCATGTTCCTCTTAGTATTTAAAAGAAATGTTTTCATTTTTTAAATATTTGGAGGTAAATCTATTGAGGGCTGCCAATCTACTTGCTTGAATTTGTACTTCCTTAGTATTTTTTGGAGGATCCATTGTAGCCATATTTAAGAGTTGAGTTAGATCTGTTTCCATTTATTTTTGCTAACCATGTAGCCTAAAATATATCTTAATATCACACCAAAGATACATTTCTCCATGTTTAGGTTCAAATTGACTTTTTTAAGATTCGAGAACTCGGGCAAGTCAGTCAAAGTTCATTGTCCTAATTTTTTATAACCAATATGCCATCTATGTATGCTTGGATATTTTGAACGATTTCATTTGGAAACATCTTTTTTACAATCAGCATATGTGTTACATCTTGTATTCTTTTATACGAATGGTATCATCTTCTAGCAATAAAGCCATATCGCTGTTATGAATATCGTATGCTCCGGGTTATCCTCCTGTAATTGAATTTCATTTTATCTGAAACAAGCATTTTATTCCCTGATATAACATTCACTAGTTTATATATTTTTTGATAGAGGAAAGGATCATTAAGACATATCTTATTGAGATCTCTAAAATATATTCATATTCCACTTGTTATTCTTTTTTTTACTAATACTTGGTTGTCCTCTTTTATACCTTACGACAATCGATTTGTTTACCTCTTTAAAAATTGATTTTATTTTTTAATGTGAATATGACATCCTCTTTTATTTATGGGTCAGAAATTATTCTTGATTAATAATCAGTAACACTTGATTTTGGTTGGAATCCCTATGACATCGTGGGTATTCTTGGCAAACAAATAAAGATTATTTTGTAGAAATTTAAGTAGTTTATACCTTAAATTTATAATAATATATTTGTATATATTAAATATATTCTCTCATTCCATTCTAACGATTTCTATTTCTCATCAATGCTCTATAATACGGGGAGGCTTCTTTTGGATCAACCATATTTAAAAAGATGATGAGTCCCCCGCTGCTTGTTATTGTGATTGTTGCTTTTTTGTGATCTAGAGAAGAGGCGTAACACTTCATGAATGTTTTTTCTTTCTCATGATTACTCTTACCTTCTCATTAATAGCGCACTTAAGACATTGATGAACTTTAAATACTATAATATACATTTTATCATGTTATGATCTTTCAACAATTATGCTATAAGATAAAAGAGCATATATTATCATGAATATGAAGTGGACCCGTTTTTCTGAAGATTACATCCATGTTAAGCTCTCCCAAAACTTGTGTGTATGTGCCTATAAATCATGTTAGAATCCTTTGGGAAGGGGTTAATTCTGTAACACCTTTCAATATGCCATATGTATTTTTATATTGGCCAAACTCCCCGTATCTATCATTATTTTTTGACTAGTACTTAATACAGTTTCACATTGATTAGTATAATATCCCCGCATGGTGCAACCACTTCTCTTAGATTTTATCATTAGAAAATACTAACATTAGTTACGGGTTCAGTTAGAAGTGTGGTGATGTTGGACCATGTTCTTATAACTCTAAATCTTCAATAAAATAGAACTCCTTCAATTATGACAAATAAAGTGTGGTTTTCCTTGAATTTTGTTTTATCCTCGAAAATGGAACTCCTTCAATTATGACAAATATATTTTTCCAATTTGGGTCATAGTCCAAATAATTATCTTATTCTTTTTTAAATGTTGTATTATTTTCTAGAGCTCTCATCTTTTTATGTTCTTGTCTTGGTATATTAATCATTAACGATTTACCTCGGTCACCACAGTACTATTTGGTTCATCACTGCTCTTTTTTTTGAAAAAAACCTGAAACTTTACCATCGTCAATCATGTATCGAATTTGATGTTGTAAATTAATAACAATCACTAGTGTAGTGCTCAATATCGCCATAAAAATTTGGAATATTTACTATTTCCTTTTTACTCCATGGGGCCCCTGTAAATTTTATGGCATCATGTATCATATCACATCGAGTATTCTGTTCTAAATTACTCCAAGATTCTCAGTTAAATTAATGTATGGCCCTCTACCCGGACACTCTATATTCATATCCTTAGTTGTTGTAATTTTTCTTATACCTTCTTTACAAGCTTTGTTATTTTTCATAATGTTTTGACAGAGATGCTCCTTCATATTTGTTTTGAGAAGCCTTATTTTGTAGCTTAGAATTTACTTGTAGAACTGTGTGTGATTCATTATCGCCTGCTACTGGATGTGTTTAGGATATGCAGATGAAGTTGTGTTATCTCCGTCAAGCCCTGATGTTTTAATTTCTTTCATTCGATGTAACGCTCCACTTGTGCTAACAAGTCACCAAAATTAAGTGCATTCTTCTTCATGATGGTGTCGGCCAAGGATTCTGGTAGTCTTCCATACTTATATACTGCAACGACCCTCAAGTTGTTACAGTCCCACAAATCCCTTTTGTTGTCTACAAACCTCTAGGTTTACTATTTTAAACTTTTTTACACATTTTTTACAGTGGATGATGTAATAACCATTCTCTTTTATGAATATAGAGCCATGAAATTGTTGGTAGTTCTAGCTTATTACACACTGAGGTGGAGAAGTCTGATTACCATTCTGTCAAAGGAAACTGTGAACTAGAAAAAATGTTTCCATTTTGGATTATTTTGTGTTTCGATGTTGTTTTTCTTTCCTCATATCATCCGCGCCCCCAAATATAGTGGTCCCGCTTTGCCTATTTATGCTATGACATTTACGCCGAATATATTTCACTCATAATAGAGAATTTTTGTATTGATTATAAGTGGATTGACTGAATGAACTTATCAAAGATAGATCCATTAAATTTTAAAATTTTGATGGACTTTTTTTGTCACGATAAATAAATAAAATGATTTCATTATTATAATAATACAATATGTTAGTTTTTGGTTAAAAATCACCATTAGTCTCATATGTTTCGCGTTTGTATCAAACTAGTCTTATATGTTTACTTTTGTCTTTCATTGGACTTCTATATTTTAAAATTTTATATTAACCCGAACATGTGAATACTGAGAATCTGACATGTAACCGTCAAAACATCAACATTTTATCTCACTATTATTCTCCTAAAACTATAATGAACCTAGTTTTTATAATTAATAATCATATATAATAATAAATAAAATATTTTTTTAAAGGTTATCGGAATGAATTTTTGCAATAACATGGTTGATGTTAAGAAAAACAGTTTCATTTATAAACCTTTCCACATCGATTGGATTCATTTATATGCAAATTGATTGTCTATAAAAATGGAGAAAGATTTTAATCTAAAAATATATAAATAATTGGAATAATAAATGAAGTTAAATAATATATAAATATTAAAATATACGACGTACAACATCAAACATTCGTTTTACTTCTTCACTTTCGAATTTTTATTTCCTGTCTGTTGAAGATATTTTGAATGTAAAAGAGAAGTTGCTGCCATTTGTTCTCAATTAATAGAATTTTCCAAATAACAGAAATTATAGAATTGTCTGAATGAACTCATTCTACTTTTTTCTTTTTTTCTTTTTAGAAGTGGATTCTCCACTCCTAGACCACAGGAAGTATGGAAGGGGAGACAAAATATCAAATGAAAATAAGTTCAAAAGAATCCTTACTTTTAGAAACGTCCATTGTTTTTTGTTTGGAGCCCAGCTAGTTAAATAGATAGAATGACGAGGGGCATCTGTCTTTTTCGTTCTTTTGTCTATTTGAAAAAAAATTGTTTTTAATGTGAACCACAAATATAAAAATCTTTTATTTTTAGAAGTTTATATCATATTGAACAATATGATAATTTATATACGAATTTATAAATGTAAATGAAGTTTTGAGCCGTATATCGTTTTTAGACTTGACAGATGGTCTTTTGATTTTTAAAAGTCCGCTGATAGTTTATGAACTATCACTTTTGGATAAAGTTAGTCCACAAAATCTTTTGATTCACGTGGTCCTGACACCTGTCACCATAGTCAGCAGAATTTTGTATCACTACTGGTCCATTAACTTTAAGCCAAACCTAAAATGTAGTTTACAACCTGTGACCTAAAGTTAAGGGACCAGTGGTGATACAAAAAAAATTTGACTATGGTGACAGGTGGTAGTTTCGTGATACAAAAGTTAAGGGACGAGTGATGATAGTCCAGGAACATAGCTTAAGACATCCTTAATGTTGTGTTTTCCCACATTGAAACTTACTATGATAATTTTTGTAGCAACAGGGTTTTCTCATCAGCCATAATCCTTCACATCCTCCTTTCTTATAAGCTTTTTTTCAGCTAAAATCTTCATATTCTTTATACTCGTGTGAGCTAATCTGATATATCAAATTTTCATCTTGACATTACTTGTTTTTACTTGATAGATTTCAGGAGTAATGGTTGACCCATCAAGTATGTACAAGGTATTATTAAGATCTCATTTCAGAGCCATCATATCATTCTTGTAAAAAACCAAATTTACCATTATATTCTTAGTGAATAAAAACTCGTATATCCAATGTCCTTGTTGATATTAGATTTCTTCTTAGGTTTGGAATATATTAAACATTCTTGAGACAATTCACAGTTCCTCGTGAGTGTTTACTTTTATAGACCAAATTCACGTTTTTCATCTCGATAATCTGTTTTTACCTTGTGGTTATTCTGCTATGCAAGTCTCGTTTTTCAAGCTGCTCATACCTATCATATGAGTTCATACTTAAACCTTCTCTACTTTATTCAATCTGATTTATATATTTGAATTCTCTTTCTTACCTTGGGCTGCTCCAACAACTTCCTCCAATGATATTGAATCTCTTACATCATTTAACGTTTCTTTCAATTGATAATATCTGGATGAAAGTGAGCTCTACAATAGGAACTTTGAAATTCGTTTGAAACATCCACTTCCGCACGAGTCATATTTACAACGATCTTTAAGAACTCGTCTATATTCTCTTCAATAGACAAAAAAATCACGCATCTTGAAACTATAGAATTTCAATTTCAAGAAAACAGTTGGCAAACAATGGGACGTGTAGAGAAGCTCTAACATTTT